>DWTW01000300.1:0-17637 GCA_018246275.1 Papilio slateri
GTTTTATGCCTATATATAATATATGCTTAAATGTGTAAAAATTACATAACAAAATGCTCACCCCTTTGTTGATACTTTCAAAGATACCGACGGAGATCACCTCAAAGGTTCTCTCAAAGAAGAAAGTTCCAGCTGTTACAGCCAAAGCGAACGTAGAAGTTCGCTTAAAGACACTACGATTCAATGTCGACCACAGGGACATTTTGATAAAATCCGAATAAAGGCTGCGGAATCGGACGATGATCGAACGTCAAAATTGAAGTAATAATTTTTCAAGAAAATCTATGGTTTAAACGTCAATAAACTGACTTTTAGGGTTACAAGCAATTTACAAGTGTAAAAAAACCATAACCATATAAAAATATATTACACTATACACTTAAAAAATATATTAACCCCATTTGAATCTTTTATGCTTTAAATTTAAATACACCTATCAAAAATGTTTGTGTGTTTTCAGATAAACAATTGAAATTTTATTTTTAAGAATATGAGAATATGTTCTTGGATTAAAAATGTCATTAAAACAAAATAAAATGAAACTTATCTTATTTTTTTTTTCATATAAAAAATGTCAAAGCTGCAAATGAAATGCTAGAATAGATAGGTATAGATTTATATACATCAGGATACCGTGAAATGTAATTTTCGTGTACTTTTATTTCATCTAGGCTAGCCTTACACACACAACAGCACAAATCGACGATTTTTTTAATTAAAAACACGGAGACTAAATTCGTACCACGAGAAACGCCTGACTGACCATTTATATACTATACAAACGAATTTTACGAAGTCGCCAATCGACGATTTACGACGGTAGTTTCACTTTTGACACGTCGATTAGGTATCTAGAGGTATGTAACATCTTTGGGTATAGTAGGTATAGGTGTAGCAGAATCTTATGACAAGAATAGAAATATTTTGTTTTTAAGAAGCAATACTGAGGTAGTGATTAAAAAATTGATTTTCACAATTAATCATGTTAACTTATTCAACATAGTATAAATGTAAAATATTGCATTTTTTTCTAATTTAAAAATAAATAATAAATAAGAGTAGAGAGAGATTACCGTTTTGCACGATCCTGGCAGTTACTCAAAGATGATATACAGTAGCTCAAAGATGATATAAATATATGCAGTTGGTATTTCTTTTCGTTCAGTGTTGTATTTCCTTATTTTATTCCCAAACATTTCTACTTTCTAATAACAAGGAATCATTCAAGTCAAAACTGTCCAAATTGATTTAATTTCCACCTTTCCTCTTTTAACCGACGTACAAAATACATGACCACTAAATTGGCCTTCCACACTTAATTGAGGACACACTGATGGAGATGATGTGATGATTACTTTGAATCTTTTAATTTCTTTTACTAAATTAATGTTATTTCATTTGTCAGTAACAAAATCTCTCATTCTATTTAATATAAATATTTATTAAAGGAGGAGCTAAAAGGAACAAAACTGTATTTGATCCTGCATTGACCCAACAATCATATGGTAAGAAAATGAAAATTTCATTGGCAGCTTAAATCTTGTCATTCAGTTGCAGCAAGATAGTATGCTAAAGTTTTGGTAAGACATACGTTTTATTAAAATATATACAATAGATACTAATAAAAAAGAAACTGTTGAATGATTGTAATGATCAATTGATTACCATCATTTTTTTTCTGAATAAGAGAACAAATGCCATAAAAACTGAAGACAGTAGGAAAGAAATTTATTTTACATCTTCATTTAAAGTAATGGACTCGATGTTGTACCATAAACAATCGAAAATTGATTGAGGAAGCCTCAAAAAGCTATTTTTTTGAAAAAAGGGTCCTTCAAGAAGCAAGCGTACCTCTTCCTCAAAGGCCGGCAACGCATCTGCGGATGTTCTGGTGTTGCAGATGTCCATGGGCGGCGATGATCACCTTGTGTTCCCGCTGCTCTTTTGCCCCCTTCTTTTATAAAAAAAAATAAAATCCTAAAAGAATGTTAAAAATATGGTTTTATTTGTACCATTTGTAAAATTCTAGGAAGAATATGGATTGTGAAAATAACAAAAATAGACAAATAAAAATACTTAGTTTATTATGGGCAAAATATATCATCTATTTACATTTCAAAATGCTGGTATGAACATTTCTTAATAATAATGAGTACTGAAATGAAACAAATTGAACAAAAACACTGTACACCGTTACACCAACTTTTTATATCAATAATACACTCAAATTAAACAGATCTGTGGCCCCATTTTTGTAGAATTTTTAACACAAAAAAAATTCTAGACACTTCTTTTTGGTATAAATGTCAAATTAAGATAATATGTGATTATGTAGAAAACGTAAAAGGCCGAACCAAATATTGTACAAATAACGTACGGAATGATACCATAGAAAATAATCATATAGAAATACATTATACCAATCTACTTATCTTTTATTTAAAAAAGAAAAAACTGTTTAGGGTTCACCTAAATTAATCTAAAACTTGCTATTGTCTTAAAAAACGTGTCATGCGTTGAACAATTTCATATTTAAATGTGTACGGTAATATTATTAATTTCTTAGTGAAAATAATATTGGTTAAATGTACCTGATACAACATTAATTAATACCATAATCATGATGGGATTAGAACTAAAAATTGAATTCGCAAATGTAGAATAAATTATGTACAAAAACCAAAAGTAGCAAAGAGTTTTGTTCAACCATTACTGTTTCACTTGACAATAAAATAGCCAAATATAAAATTTGATTATTTTTATTATAAACTTTTTTAAGGTGATATTTTGACAAGAAATGGTCTTTCATACTTTGTGATCTCTTTATTGAAAATAATAATAAATAATTTGGAATCATATGACACTTGTTACGAAAATAATACTTTAAAGAAATAAGCTATCAATTAATGTGAAGGGAGCAATTAAAATAAGGACTCAACCTCACATTGCTTGAATAATATCAAAATGATAATTAAATTAATAGTATACATTTATATGCATCATTTTACATCTCATACACACTCCACAATACACATATCGATATTAAGAGTTCAAGCAAATACAACATTCACAATGAGTTTTTAACATACTTATAGTATTTCTAGTTGTTTGATAGGTAATTGCTCTTAAAATTTGAGATTGTTCAACCCAGCACGCAGGACTAACACTCAAGATTACAGAAAATAATTGCTTGTGGTCACAGTTACTATAGATAGAACATTGACAGGGCTACATCCAATAAAACTAACACCGCCACAATTATATCTTACAGAGATCAACGTGTATACTGTTCACAATAGAAACTGCACTAGGATTTCATTAGTTCTTTTATATTAGTGGATATCAAAATACAATAATCATCTTTGTACCTTGCAGCGACAATTTACAATGTTACATTTATAATGGTATACTCTCTCGGCCAAGGTACCTCAGTGTCCTGCTAGGGTTGTGCAGCGTGTCTCAACATTTGAGCATTGTATAAGCTACATCCCTGGCATAGTGCCGTTGCAAACAATCACTGGCAACATTTCTTCACATTCTTGGTTTTAGTTCCTTTTATATTGACTATGTCGTTTGCTGTAACATTTTGTCTCTCCTTCATTTCTAACTTTGATCTGAGTACCTGTGTGAATTAAATAACTTTTAAATAATATATATTTTAAGAATGGTAATGTTATATACATACATACTGATCAACATAGTCTTGTTTAAGTATTTGTTCTTATTATATCTATA
Source organism: Papilio slateri (assembly GCA_018246275.1). NCBI lineage: Eukaryota > Metazoa > Arthropoda > Insecta > Lepidoptera > Papilionidae > Papilio > Papilio slateri. Next base: position 3,736 of record DWTW01000300.1, read on the forward strand.
CTAATATTATAAAGAGAAAAGATTTGATTGTTTGTCCTAGATAAACATAAAAATAACTGAATCAATATTAAAAATTCTTTAACCAAAAGCAGGCTTGTTTATCAGTGAGTAACTTTGGCTATATTTTATTTATATATATAACAAAGCCGAGTTGCTATTGAATCATATATAGGTACTAAATTGCATCTGCTTAGTGGGTTATATTATGGCAGGGTCTTGACATGTTTGAGGTACACTCATACTTTCATGAACAAAGTAAGGTCTAGGATAGTCAAGTAAACCTACTTATACACAGTAACTGTAGCAGAAATTAAATAAGTACATTATCATCATGTTATGAAGAAGGGCTCAGTGTAAGGCTCCCATTACATAATTGTTACATTGTTTTCCTAAGGCCTGTGTCCGTTCAGCAATGATGTGCGAAAAGCTGACAGGTACAGAATGGTCTCTATTTCCGGTCATTGTTTAGGGGGATAGAATGTGGGTAGAACAATAGTTTGTACCATGCTTTGTTTTCCAAGACATGTCCACATAAGAAAACAAGGATTGCATTTTGCCTTCATAAATTACTTTTTTTTTTTTTTAATAAAAAATATAAGTAGATTTTCGAAATAATTTACTAATATTTCTTTAACCATTCCAACTAAGCTTTAGCTTGTGCTAGGATATGGTTCACAACAATAGTCGAATGGCAGATTTGAACCCTGTTCAAAAACAACCTCATGTTCGGTAGTCCGCACCCTTAACCATTAGGCTATTGGCGATTTGACTAGACTTGTCACTATTCCACTAATATTGGTATGAGACAGTGTTTTTTCAACCTTTTTCCTGATACAGGATGTAGGATCTTACTAGTAAATTATTTAGTGACCACCCATTACTATTTTTTATGTACCTTAACCTGTATTTTATATGTTTCAAATATCAAATTTGTATAATTTTAATCATGTTCGAGATTAGTTATCAGTGTAACATAATTAAGTACCAAAATAATTTGGACTTTGTTTACTTAAGTCACATAGAAATAAGCAAATAACAAATACCTTTTCAATTGTGTTGATTTTTATTAATGTATGCATTATGAGTCTTTTTATAATAAATTATATTTTTTATTAAAATAATTTTTTGAAATCTTGTTAATAATTTTTTAATAACTGAGTTTAGCCCCATATAGTCTTTGCAACCCCTTAGGGGATCATATCTCACAGATTGAAAAACATTGGTGCAATGATTAAGAAAGATTGATGCAGCATAGGCAGCCCCTGCATAAGATTGACTGATGATCTGGTCATGGTTGTAGAAATGCAATGGTTGAGGACTGCAAGGTACCAATCTTTTTGGCTATTGATAGAGAAGTCCTATGTCCAGCAGTGGATGTGTGTTGGTTGGAACAGTTATAAAGAAGTTCTTATCACCACTTAACCTGGGGTGGTATAATTTTTTGATGATGATTGTGGTCTTTCTTAGGGATAGTCAGGTTTATTGGTTTTGTTAATTAACCGTGAGTTGACACTGCCAAAATCATTCACATAAAACATGTTGTTATCTCAGTTTTTTTATAGAGAGAGAGAGAGAGAGAACAACAATTTTGATGTGATGTTTTCAGTGTGAACTCACAGTAACTATTGTCCACCACAACCACATTCATAATAGGGTTGCACTGATCTTATATTTTATAATGTTATAGTACAAATTTTAACTCACCATTTTTGTGATAGTAAGGAACATTTCCTCCACATTGATATTTTCTTTAGCACTAGTTTCAAATAATGGGATGTTCATTTGGTTAGCAAACCTTTGGGCATCCTCCGTAACTACCACTTTCCTTGATGGACAGTCATTCTTATTACCAACTGGAAATAACATAATAAATATATAATAAAATGTTATATGTGTAGGGGTGGACATAACCTTTGTAGTCATTAGGTAAGATAACAGCAACAATGGAAAAAATGATAAAGCAAGTTGGTTATCAAATTTTGTTTATCAGAATTATTCTCTTCACAAAGCAAAACAATGAACAATGTTAATTATATTGTCATGCATTTATGCATTTATTGGTGTACGATAATGGTCAAGTGACACCCCTAACAATAACAGTAAATAATAGAAACCTGGTTTCAAAATTAAGCTATACTCAATGATGAAACTTCTAAAATGTGGCCACTCACGACTACTAATAAAAACTCCATTGCAAATGCATAAAACTGCATCGTTACTCAACATCTCAAGATAGGAGATATCAAATAATGGCAAATCTATGTTTTATCTAAGGAAATATATAAATTAAGGAGTCTAGGTTACAATAAGGGGGCAGGAACTTGAAGTTGGGATTTTTTTAATTGCTTTTTAGTTAGTAGTAGGGGGCTATTTTCCCACAACTTCACTGCTAGTGAATATTTTGCATGTAGGCGGGACAATTTTCTTTTCTATTTTGCCTATGCAAAACTGATATGCTAAAATAAGGTTAGCAACCAAAAGGAGCTTATTGTGTGTTAAGTTACAACATAAACCAGATGCACAAGCCGACCAAGTGTACCGGCAGCCAATGAGTGTCAAAAGAAACTCAAAGGTGTTTCGTACATAGGTGTTATGTGTACAAAATTTCTTTTATTTTTTTCAGGAACATTACATTTTCTTTCAATGAGAGTGGTATCACAAGAAAGGGAGTCTCTCCCCCTTCCCCTCCACTACTCCTAAAACCTACCCTCTAATTCACTAAATTAAGTTCCATGGCAACATATTTAATTCAGTACATGATTAGAAACAACAAAATACATTTTTATTTCCATGAGGTTAATTCACTAATTCTGTTTCATTAGTTATTAATAAGCGAATATAAGATATAATTAGAACAATGATTTAGACGGCGTGATTTAGAAGCAAATATAAGATATAACTAGAACCAATTATTTAGATGGCGTATTGAATGAAAGTCACTCACCTAGAACTTTGTTTACGACATCACAATTTTGCTCAATCTCATGCAGCCATCTCTTGACATTGGCAAAGGACTCCCCGTTTGTAACATCGTACACCACGATGACGCCGTGAGTACCTCTGTAGTACGTGCTCGTAATCGTTCTGAACCTCTCCTGGCCTGCCGTATCCCATATTTGAAGCTTCACTCTTTCACCGTTTATCTCTAAAGTTCTTATTTTGAAATCAACACCTATAGTTGTAATATAACTACCGGAGAATGTGTTGTCAGCAAATCGCAGGAGGAGACAGCTCTTACCAACACCTGTAACACGGTAACTTTCAATATTTAGCACAGAATGACGTTAGGAAGTAATAACACCACTTGCGATCACAGGCCTCGCCCACTCACCACTGTCACCGATAATCAGCAGTTTGAAAAGGTGATCAAATTCACGTGCCATTGCTTGTGATTTACGTTTACACTTCTAATTGGTCATGTGTTTATTGCTAATTTCTTCAATCGTTTATCAACTTTAACTATAGAAATATTAAATAAACGCATGCCGTAAAACGTTACGCTTGCGTCACTTTACAAAACGTCCGCCATTATTGTCTTGTCTTTATTACGTTCCTTTTCTGATTGGTACTGAAATAGAATAAACAAAATTTTCTTTAATTTACAATGTTTAAAATTCTTTTCACCATATAATTTCAAATAACTAAATATTTCATACGTAATATATAAAAATAATATTGAAATAAAGGTTTACGGATTTTGTCTAATTAGATATAATTCATTTTATGTTATTAGATTTGGTCACCGTTTAGAAATATATTTTTTTATTATCAAACTGTGTTTTGAATGTCTTGCCGCCTATAATGCTAATATAAAATTATATTCATCCATATTTAATCTTTAATAGTTAAATAATAAATGTTATTTATTTAATTTTATGACCTGGTAAATAATAAATGTGTACCTATTCGTGATCGCAAAGACGAAATTATACGTCATTTGTCAAAGAATAGTAAATAAATGTGTCATTCTATAACTTAACTGATAAATAAAGTGTAGGTGTGGTATACAAGAAATTATTGCAATAATTTGCAACAATGTCGGCTACCTTAAAACCTTATTTAACTGCCGTACGCCACACATTAACTTCAGCTATGTGTTTAGAGCATTTTTCATCGCAAGTTGTTGAAAGGTACAACAAGCCTGAAGTCGAAGTACGGACAAGCGAAGAACTCTTATTAAATCCAGTGATAATTTCACGGAATGCTAATGAGAAAGTATTAATTGAGTCGTCGATAAACTCTATAAGAGTAAGCATAATGATTAAGCAAGCAGATGAAATAGAGAAAATTCTGTGTAAAAAGTTTATGCGGTTCATGATGATGCGAGCGGAAAACTTTATCGTTCTTCGCCGGAAACCGGTGGATGGCTATCATATCAGCTTCCTAATTACAAACTTCCATACAGAACAAATGTATAAACATAAACTGGTCGACTTTGTCATATATTTTATGGAGGAGATTGATAAAGAGATTAGTGAAATGAAGCTTGCTGTTAATGCTCGGGCTAGAATTTGTTCAGAAGAATTTTTAAAGAGATTTTAAGTGTTTAAGCTTAGCTATTGAAGTGACTATTCTGTTTAGTTTCACAACTAACAATACACTTGACATGACATGTATTGTATGTATTTCATTTAAAACTCTAATCAGTATTTTTCGAAAAGGAAAGTTATTGTGTAGTTTAAACAATTTAAATCATGACCCTACTGATATATTATTTACTTATGATGTGCTACTTAAAAATAAAACATTTGAATAATTAAGAAACACATTCAATTAAGTTAATCATTTACTCTTAATTTTAGTTAGAAAATTATTGTATTGCCAAATAACTCTTTAATTTTATGTATATTTCCAAGAAAATTAACATGTAATAGTTATTCATAGATATATGGCAAAATATTGTAAGTGTTTAACTATTTTATAGCTGTAATAATAAACTTTTCTATTTCTATATATTGTTTTATGTAACTCAAATAGTATAGAAAGTATAGTAGAATTCCCATGGTATCCTGTTTGCTAAAATATTCATATACTGAGTTAATTAATGAGATATCAATGTTTGAAATAAAGTGTATCCATAAAACATGTTGGCTTAGATGTATAAATGTGGGTAAAGTGTGTTTGAACATTGCAAGACTGAAATCACAGAAATAGCAACAGTGATATGTAGGTTCATAGAAAAGAACCTGATTTCATATTCATAAAGCGTTGCTACTCCACCTTTCTGTGTAATGTTCAAAATACAAACCTTTCTGAGGTATGGATAGCAACATTCTGCATATTTATTGGACTCATTGAACTCACCAAATATTTTAGTCAAATGTCAACTTCAGCACTTCCAATGGTAAGCAGTGTAATGCTGACTTAAATTAATTAGAATAATAATTGTCAAGTTCACTTAAAAATTTGCCAAGAAAGGATTTTGATGATTGGGGTTGGAGCTTAAGGTTGTGATCATTAGTGGATCCAGGAGGGCCTCACTAACAACATCATTTCAGTTAAGGTTTGATTAGAAAATTCTTTCAGTATTTTAATTATCAGTCTAGATATAATTGATGGAAGATGATGTACATCATTTTTGTCTGAGCAGTTTATAACTGTGTAAATAATCAAGGATATGTGGTATTCACATTGAATAACAATACTAATATATATTAAAAAATAAATATTTGTAAATTACACTATTACGAAGTAAACAATTAAAATTTTTAACATACATTTTTTAACAGTGGTAGAGTCTGCAACAACATCAGTTGCACAAATGGGCCGGCTCGACCAGTGAAATAACACAACCTCACATAAGACAGGTGTGAAGTAGAAGTATTCTGTTTTTCGTCTGATGAGTGAGGTGCCGGAGGCCCAATTTTAGTCCTCTTTCCCATCCTTTCCTAATAAGGTTACGATGGGAAAGGGAAGACGAATCTCCTCGTCAGGAGCAGATGGATTGGAAAAGGAAATACCCTTTGTCTTGTTTATCTCCTCCTCTCTCCATTAAAGGTAGGCAATGCATCTGCAACTCATTACTTGTTGCGGATGCCTATGAGTAGCAGTCATTTAATATCAAGTGAACCGCTTACTTGTTTGCCACTTTGTTCCATAAAAAAAATGGTTCAATAGTTTTCGTGGTACCAATCATTCCCATCCATATAAATGTACAATTTCAAAACTAAAATTATTAATTACCCACTATGCCAACATGCACTGCGCCAGATTGATGCTATAAATAAATAAAAAATAAAATATACTTTATTTCAGACCACAAAAAATAAATTCCAGACGACAGTCTAAAAAATTAGGTCCATAGATTTGTTAGTATGTTAGTAACAATATTTTACTTATAGGCTATATTAGTACGTTAGTAACTACAGAGTAGGGTATTTTAAACAGTAGTTAAAATTATGACTATAAGTGTTGTTATAGTCATAATTACGACTAGTGCATCTAACATGCGTGTCCACCCAGCACTGAACATAACGGGAGTCCACTCGAGCCGCGATGGCAGCCAGGGCGCTGTTGGGGCTGGCGCGCAGCCGGCAGAGCGCCGCGGCGGCGCGCCTGCGCATATGCTATGCAATATTGTTAGCGATATTATGATGCTCTTTAAATTTCATATACTTACATAAAATGATGAATAGACATGCCAGTGGTGGCAAAAATACCATGGATGTTACCAAGCTATAGGGACCACATTTAATCAAGCTCAAACCTGTATATTTATCCTATTTCATCAAATGAAATGAATGAATGAATGAACATGTATCCCAATTCTTACTTTTTATTGACTTTTATTCTATTTTTTTAATCTTTGGTCATTTTAAATGTTTTCTTCTATATGATTATGATTTTACTAACTAGTTTTGTTGCTAAAAACACTGGCTAAAATATATAAAAATTTTCTATATGTTTAAAGAGTTAATTTTCAATACCGGCCAGCCTGCAATATAAGGATTGCAAATAAAAAAAACCTGAAGTTACTGGTGACAAAAATCGAAAAAATGCATATGCACAGATACAAGTAAAAAAATTATTTGCATAACCATACTAGTAATTTAAAAAAAAGAACTTGTTGTCTGTTTATATTTTATAATACAAAGAAAAAAAATATTTTTAGGATGTAAATTAATTAATAAAATAGCAAAATCTACGTCCAATGCACAATATGATTTATACACTTAAATTTTATAATTAAATTATATTAACTATTACAAAAAACGGAATAAGCATTTAACACTAAATTAATAACAATTCTATCTGGTTCAATGGAATCTTCATTTATAAAATTGGAAAACAAGGAGCTATTTAATTTAAAATCACTATACCAACTAATTCTTGGACTTAGCAGTGCGTAAAGTGAAACCTTCCCCTTTGAATGCTTGGAACGGTTCTGCTTGTGCCTCTTCTTTCGCGCTGGGTGGTCGCGAATTTCTTATAAATCTTAAAGTACCCACAGCCCACTCATAGTCAGGAACACCGCGCACATAAGACTGCAAAGTAAAAATACAATAAAACGGATTTTCCTTTGATACAAAAAAATGCGCTAACATTATATATATATATATATCTCAGTGAAGCATAAAGATGAGAAAGGAAAGAAGAAAAAGGATGATGAACAGGTAAAGTTCTTTAAACACAATGGCGAATTTACATATCAAGGGAGGGGTATCGCATATCACGTCCATGACTAGAAACTGAGTTAATAGGTATATGGTAAACTAATATATATTGCCAACCAACATCAGATTAGCAAGGTGTTAGCTTAAGTAATTGTCAGAAATCACCTGTCTAGCCTGTGCACTCTGGGACTCTGATTCACTCTCACTCGTAAGCTTCTTCTTCTTGCCATCAAGCCTGTTGCCTTCACCCCTGAAAGCAATAAAGCCGCTAGGTTCTGGCATGATCACAGCTGGGTCCTCGTCCATACTGGCCCCTGAACTACCGCCCGCGCTTTTTGGGACGTGCTCCTCTTCTTTGTAACCAACTGGAGGCGCAAACTCAACCTTAAAAACAAATATTAACATTGTAAAGCCAGCCCAGCGTAAAGATCCCACACTAAAGAAAATCTTAGCGCTTAACAAAATAGTATACCATAGAGAAATTGAATCATAATCGAGTTTTGAACATACTCAAGTAATCAAGTTTTATTAAATGCTAAGTACCTTGGAGACCGTTCTTCGCTCTGTATTATCTTTTGTAAGATTGAGATTTTACACTTAGTGTAAAAGTAGTGACATTTTGCCACATAGCGCCATCTAACAAAATGTTTAGGTACTAGTAGGAAATCATTTGATACCTATGATAATCAATACATAATTGACATCTATAATCACTTTTTTTACATTTATTAATATTATATTGAGGGGCAAAGGTGTCCCTTTGAAAGGAAAGGTGTTTGCCAACTATATATTCTTTTATTTGTTTATAAACTCTGTCACACAAATATATTAACCATATAGTTGTAATAGGAAAGTTATTTATCATTATTAACCTTTTAGTTTGATATTTTCCTTTTTAAATACTACATGAGTATAAAATTGAGAAAGTCTAGGTAATAACTACAAAAGTTTGTATTTTTAAAATATTAAATAAAAGGAGGTGTCCACTTACATTCATATCACATTCAATAATTATCACAGCATTTCCCGGTTTGGTTTCTAAAACGCACAATTCATACACTTTGGAGTTGTACTTGATGGCAATGACATCACCAGTTGTTAGGCACGAGAAGTTTCTGAGGCAGTTTTCTAGAACTGAAATCATACAAATTATTTTTTTATTATTTTATACATGTTCTTTGAGGTCAGCAAGACAAGTTAAAAATGTAAACAAACCAACTTTCTAAGATATATGGCAATGAGTTATATGTATCTTTGTACAGAAATGAAACTATATGCACAAATTATAGATTAAAAGTTATTAGAGCAAAAAAAAATCAACAGTGGTAGAGCCCGCAACAACATCTGTTGCAGGAATGAGCCGGCTCAACCGGTGAAATACTACAACCTCACAGAAGACAGGCATGAAGTAGAAGTATGTTTCTGCATTTCGTCTGATGAGTGAGGTGCCGGAGGTCCAATTTCGGTCCTATTCCATTTCCCATTCTTTTCTAATATGGATAGGATGGGATGTGGAAGAGGGTTGGACAGGGAACCCTCCCTATATAATAGGAGAAGAAAATATCCTTTTTCTGTCTATCCCCTCTATCCATTAAAGGTAGGCAACACATCTGCAACTCATTTGCTTGTTGCGGATGCCTATGGGTAGAGGTCGCTTAACATCAGGTGACCCACTTGCTCGTTTGCCACATACTTCCATAAAAAAAAAATATGCTACAATGGTTGCACTTGGGAGGTTTATCAATCACTGTCGAATCTATTCTTATAATAATTTAAGCTAAGGACATAATTAAACTTTACCTGCTTTAGGATTTGTGATATCTAAGAAATCTTCAGATAATGGCTGGAATTTAGAAAATGTTGCAACTGGAAGGGAGACACTTTCAATCTGGACTACTGTTCCTTCTTCAAGTACCAAGTTAGCCATCATCTGTTAATTATAAAAACTGCATAGGAATCGAAAAAGTTTGGGCAGCCTTTGTTTACATGATGAAAATATTTTACAATTATACCTTCAGGGAAGTGATGAAATGATAGTACCAATTTGTCAATGATTGACATAACATAAAATCATGAGCAGGCATGACTACAATGTTCTAGTCTGGATGAATTTAGAAAAATTTTACTGAACTACTCTTAAGAATTTTTCAATAAACACTTTCAAGGACAATAAAATCAATGATATGTCTATAAAGTCAAAACAACAATCATTTTAATGTATCATCATCTCAACTTACAGAAACCAATCAGAATAAAGTTTTGTCTGGTAATCATCTGTGTGTTTGCAGAAAAATTAATAGCAATATCAGAACCATGACAAATGGAAATTCATAATTTCTGCCTACCGCTCTGCGTAATTTACTGACATATTTCCATAAAATGCACAAACCCAATGTGGTAGGTAAACTTTTCCTTCATCTGCAACAAATTCCAAGACACCGCAATGTGTAATCCTGTTAGTCTTCCTGTTTGTCAATTTAAAAATCATAGGGTACTCAATGCTTAACCTGGTCAGCTGCTCCAGAGCTGATGGAGGCATTATAACTGGAAAATGAAATTGGAATTAAAGTCTACTTATCCTATACCTGCCTTAAAGTATAAGAAAAGGTAAATAGCTTGGCTCTTTACTTTTCATGGAACTATTATGTCACATAACATTTATTTATTTATTTTAGACATAGTAGTAATAAAATCACAATAACAATTAAATATACATAGTAAATCAATTTACTAGTTCTTATGTACTATAATACTCTTAAAGAATTAACTATACACTTAATTTCTGCTATTTTTTACACAAATTTTAAATTAAACAAATAATAAAATTAAATTTTAAGTCCATAAGAAATAGTTTGTGTGATATTCATGAAACAGCCAAACTATATTTTTTCAGATGTAGAGTTTAAGTTTACTATCTTCTCGTTCTATCAGAGCTTACATGTTATTTATTACAAATGTGGTAGTCATAATCACTTATACTTATATATTTCAGACTTGGAACAAGCCTAGGGCTTTGATGGGCAGAATAAAGAGTTCAGCTAGGGCTTGGCTTAACTAGATAACACTTATTTATTAACTGTATAAGTATAAAAAACTTGTGAGTATTGACAATCAACATTACATGAAAGATTTCACAATTAAATAAAAACTATTTCAAGGTATCCTAAAATAAGATGGTGATGTGTACTATAGCATATCAATTATTACTTTGTTAGTCCAAATAAGTAAAAGATGAATAATTTTTTTATATCTTACTTTTTCCTCCTCTTTCCACGTCCTGCCTTTCATTTCCAGGTAGCATTGACACAGAATAACATCGATAATTCATGTTAAAAGGCCGTGTAATTTCATGAAACATGTTGAATCCAAACTGAAACTGAAAACGTGTAAATTAAATGTATAGTGAAACTACCTAAATTACCATGATGTAAATTTATTTTTGAGATTGAAAATTATACCATTTTGATGAGATTTTAAAAGAATGCTTTACAATTAAAAATAAATTGCAAATCATTCACAAATCAAGTCTTTATTTTGTTGTTGATGTCAATGTCAAATTTTAATGAATAAAGTACACAGAATATAAGGCAGTGTTGCTAGCGATTTACAGGCTAGCTAAAGATTGACTACACAGACATTTAATTTTACAAAGTTAGGGCGATATTTTAAAAATTGGCACCGTTTGAAACATAATCAAACTTGTATTAATTAGTGTTTACTTGATTTCTAAGTCGCTATCTGCTTGGTTATAAGGCATTTATTACTGATGATAATATCTATAGGGTTCGTCACAAGGTTGTGAATTATTTCATTTTTATATGAGTTGAATTGTAATGAATGAGCTATTGGGTTGCGATTTCTCCGAGACATGTTGCACTAATCATATTAATGAATATAAAATTAAATAAAACTGTTTTTGGAAAAAGATTTTGTGCGAATATCCGAATCGCTAGAAAAATTGGCAGTGATCACCTATCTTCTATCTCGTTCTATCTAGTAATCGTCGATCGTTCGTTTCATTCCATTCATTTGTGTATGTGGCAGCCGCGGGTGCATTATTCGTCATTTCTCGTTACAAATAAGAAAAAGCATAACCGTACAGTTTTTCTTCATGTAGACACAAATAAATTCAGTGAGTAAATTTAGTTTTTAGCATTTAGATTTCAAAATAAGTAAATTTTATCACAATCCGGTCATTGTCAATTTCTTTCAAACATGAATGAACGCCATGTTGATTGTCAAAGGTGTTTTCAGAACGGATGAGATATCAGTGGATTGAACTTTATGTTAATTTTACAGGCTCCGCGATATTTAGGCATCGCTGTAAAGCCGGTTTGATTTAGATAAAGTGAAGAATATCGCAGCCATGGCACAGGTTTTGCCTATACGTTTCCAAGAGCATTTACAGGTGAGTACGCCCATCGGCTTTTATTGGTTTTGTCGATAGTACAAGCAACTCGGTGAGAACGATATCAGCTGTAATAAATTATTGAAAAAAGGTATTTAGAACTATTGAATTTGTCTCTTTTTAGATAAATATGAGTGTAGAAATGACATTGCGCAATTGACGGAGTGACAGTTTCCACCCCCTACTCTGCCCACGGAGGTGTACCGGTATTGATCTTTTACGTGTTCCTTTGTGGACCATATGATTTACGGGCAACTAGGCACATTAAGAAATATTTAGGTCACACAAATTCTTAGTTTAACCTCCTATTTCGATATATTATTCTCTTAATGTCAAATTGTGAATGTAATATCTAAGAAATGTCCTTTTGTTTCTTATAATTAAATTACATTCTGTTTGACCCTATAACTTGTAGACGCATTTCTAAATATGAAATGTTTAGTGGTTCTTGTAGGAATCTTATAAGGAATCATGTAAATATTATCTAATCTGTTAACTGCAGTCTTATGCAGTATTCAAATCAAATCATGATCATCTTTCCCCATGATATTCCTTAATTAATAATAAATATTTAAGACTAAAAACTAGTTAGTATAAATCAAATGAATGAACTTGTAAATTAGAAATGAAATGAATAGTATATATTATATATTCGCAAATACAATATTTTTTATTTCATATTTACTGGTGCTATTTTTTTTATGGGTGATGGAACAATTTGATATTGATCTTTGTATGTTTGAACATCTTAATATGAATGTGAGAATGTACAATTTTAGCTTTAGGGATTTAAGTTAGAATAAAGACTGGCTGAACTAATGTAGCATTAAATATTAAGTGTTTAAATTTCACAGTAAATATTAATTATTGAATAAATTTATAATGTAAAAGAAAGAAAGTATAATGAAAACTATTCCACTTAAAGTATTTTAGGTTTTTAATTTATTAAACAAAACTAACCATAAGATAATATATCTTTAGTGTGGTAGGACAAATACATGGCTTTTGTTACTAATAAATGCCATACCCATGTCCTGGAGGGTAGTCAGATTTTAATTTTTTACTATCCTTGAAACTTTAACTTGATTCCTTTATTGTAGCAGTGACCACTCAATAATCAGAAATTGGCTATTTTGAATTTAAATATTATATAACTAACCATATATACAGCTAGCTAGATATAGCAGCATTAATTTGATTGCTTTTATATTTGAACTTTTTATTTTATATATTTCAAATGAATATTTTTCTATGTATATATTTTTTAATATTTATCTTTATATTAGTGACATCCTAACACAGGTGATATAATGAGTACCAGTAATAATGAGCATGTATGTGTAGATGTATGGAAGTAGAAGAAGCAAGAGAGGTGTGCCAGGATTGTGATGGAAATCCATAATCTCTGAGGCCTATTACATTTTATGGGTGTGAGGGTTATACACATTTTTTAATATTTTTCAAATATTGGTGAATATTTGTTTTGTACCAATAAACTTTACACAGTTTTAGGTACCTTGCAAATCATTATCTTGGTTATTAATATTTTTGTACATGTTTATTTTAATACCTTTATTTTGTAATAAAGTCTTAAATAAAAACAATTTGATCACTTGTTTACTTTACCTTATGATTCATTAGCTATAAATAGAAATAGCAATGGCTATCTATTTTTAAATCAGTTTATTAGATACTAAATGTGATGGAGGGTAAACCTACTAGAGCAGTGTTTCGCAAACTTTTTTGTGCAATTTTATGCCCCCATACATAATTTTTAATACTAAAAATTTTATTTGTACACTTGACTTACGACTTTACTTACTTGACGACTAAACACCCAGTTGATATTTTGGTAACATCAAATTAAATTATGCTTAATAA
>DWTW01000301.1:0-17632 GCA_018246275.1 Papilio slateri
TGATACGGCGTCCACCGCGATCTCCACCGCTCTATGCGGCGGCAGCGTCAGCGGGGGAGCTGCGAGAGCGATGTAGTCGAGCGCGTTGGGTATGGGCCGCTCCGTCTTCGGCTCGGCGTAGGGCTTCATGCGCGCGACGCAATAGTCCGCCATCTCCTTGGTGAGGTTCTGTAATGGAATATCAAATTTACTTTTCCTTTCTTTTTTTTAATTCGATAAAATCTACCCTTGAATAATAAATTGTGATTCAAATACCATGGTAGAACAGTATTCAAACACATGTCGAGTTTCAAAATTAATAAATACTGCCACAAAAAGGGGTGCCTTTTTTTGTATTGCAGAATAATTTAACGTTCTATTAAATAGTAAATGTTCTAACATCTATTATTAGAAAGTATGAAAGGTCATTCATTGTTCTCATTAGCTATAAAAATTGTAATTTTATAATTCGAGGTGATGGGAAAGTAAGGGAATAAAGCAGTTACTGTGAGTTTACAGTAACGCCTGGTGGCAGGCCGGGGCGGCACTCACCGCATAGAGCTCGTCCTTGGTGACGTACGCGCGGTCCTGGTGCGCGGTGATGGCGCGGAAAGCGTTCTCGATCTCCTCGGAGGAGTGCACGTTCTCCGTCTCCTTGCTGATCATGAACGCCATGTACTCCTGCAGCGACACCTGCCCATCCCGGTTCGGGTCCACCACATCTGCAACACAATAACCATATGTTTTTTTATAATATTCATTCATAGATTTTAATAGTAAATATGTATTAAAGTAATGAAGCAAAAACAGTTCTAGACCACGTTAGACACTATATACTCACTGAGAATGGCCTCGAACTCCGGATCAGGCTGGCCCTCCTCGACCATGGGTAGGTCGTAGCCGAGCGCGCGCAGGCACGACTTGAATTCATGGTGGTTGAGCCGCCCCGAGCGGTCCTTGTCGAAATGCTTGAACATCATCGAGAACTCCTTCAGTGCGTCCTCGCTCACGCCTGTAAACAATTTTAATATGAGTTTAAAATGAATCACGATTGCTCTCTAGAAAATATGTGAATCGTGATGTAATCATACCCGAGTGGTTCCTGGCCTGTATCTGCTGCTCGAGGTTGTGCTGCATACGCATGGACAGCTGGTCGAGCTGGTCCCACTGCTGCGCCAGCCCCACGGTGCTGTGCTCCGTGTAGCGGTTGTCCAGGATCAGGTGCTCCTCGAGTGCGGCGCCTGCGCCAAAACGTCCAATTGTTCAAAGTTTTTCATTTGATATATAGATTAAGATATTCTGGTAGAAACATGTAACTCCTGCAACATGTATTGTGAAATCTATGAAGAATACCCTAATATTCTTCTTTACGTTACATTTATCAATATGATCGCTCCAACTAACTAATAAGAAACGTAAATTAGTGAGTACGCACCGAGCTCCTCGAGGCGGCGCAGGTCTGAGCGGCGCGCGCGCACTTCGCCGGCGCGCTGCCGCAGCGTGGCCAGCTGCTGCTCCAGCGACCCCGTGCCCTCCATCATAGACGTCCTGCCAACACACAATATCGTTTGTTACAACGCCGCACGCTATTTCATTCGCTTAATAGAACTCTTTATAAAGGCCACAATCAGTGGGTATTTTATTAAGTTGTAAGTACATATGGAGGAGTGTTGTAAAAAGGTAACCAAATTTGGATGAAAGATTTTATAAATGTACAGTTATTTTCTCATGGATCAACAAAATAATTGTAAATTTAATTTAACTATGGATGAATATTTAGAGTCAAACTGTCAAAATGATAATGAAATTAGTAGAATTAAATTAAAAACACTCAAAACACGTACATTCACTAACAGTTAGAGATTTTAATATTTACACAAAATGTATGAAACGACCAGCGGCCTGCGGGGACGATATTTATAGGTGGTAGTGGTACACTAAGCTGCGGAAACATCGAGAACAAACAAAAGTGCTCACAATAATGCTCGGCACAAATATTTTCTAATTGCCACAGTACCCATAAATCCAAATTATAATAATGTAACATTTATTTAATTAATTTATCAAATCGTTCAATGTATGAAGATACAACATATGCTAAATTTTTGATACACATTATTTTCTGTATTATTTCTCACAAAATATATAATAATTCCTTTACAAATTAACTATGGAACTGTGTTTACAGTTTGGATTTTTTTAATGATTAAACGCTTTAAAACATTTGTTATACAAATGGTTATATAATTATTGTAGAGAAGAAGTATCTGGCAAGCGTTGCGAAGCGACTCCGACATAGTTTAATACATGTGCACGCGTTACGAAGTACATTACCCGTCCCAGCCTAGCAGCCGGTACCTGCGCACACCAAGTTATATCATAAATGGATGATCAATATTTATCATGGACCCAGATCCAGCTTTCCAGGCTCCTTCCTGCCCTTTTCCCACTTTATGTGGGGTCGGCACAGTACGACCGAAGTCTTACCGTGTTATGGGTTTTGGCTGGTTTTATACGGCCGGCCGTCTGCCTGAAGTCAACCTTCCTTGTAAGTAGATTATCGAAATAATTTACTAATATTTCTTTTGAACCATGTCCAATCAAGTTTTAAACTTGGTTGGACATGGTTCACAATAGTCGAATACCGGGACTCGAACCCACGTCCATGTTGTGCATTTTTCGCGGTCCTTAACCTTAAGCATTAGGCTATTAGCGCTACAGCTTTAGGCGTTCTATACAAAATATGATCGACAAAAGAACGAAAGGAACAAAGGATTCCTTATTGCGTATTGTATTTGCTTCGAGTTGTTTTTTAATCCCGAAAAATGTCACTGTGACAAATTAAAATGAGACAGAGTCTTTGCCGAAGTCTTGACATTAATAAGTTGAACACATTTTACGTCCGTCTCATTTAAACAGGAATTACAAATAAGTACACGCAGTATACGTCACTATTTACTATCATAAACGAACCATTCACTATTTGACGTGTCATTTTTCGACAGTTTATAAACGGTCGAAGTTAAACTGTTAAATTGTGAACTGATATTTTGCGATATGAAGTTAAAGTTGGATTGGAAGTTATTTATAGATTTGGTTCGTTAGGTTATATATAAAAATAATATCTTAAAATAAGGATGTTTATAATTTCCTGACAGCTTATAATATACCTAGACCGATTATAAACTGACGATGTTTACGATCGGCCTGTGACATATATACACAACTTTGTAGAGGAATTAGAAAAGTCTTCCCCATCATGGTCATCGTACAGAAGGTAGCGACATCGTACAGGTGAGTAATGTTTATCATAACGCACTACTCCATGTTCTTTTTATCCATTCCTACACAAACGCACGCGCATCCGTGTGTGTGCACCTTATATTTTATAAAGAACAATTTTTCTAGGTCTTCATAATTTGAGACGTGACCTAATGTAGGTGCAGCGGTGCGACGGGACTGCGATAGAACAATTGTCGTGTCAGAGTAGAAGCCTCACCGCGTCTCGGTGAGCCACTGGTGGAAGGCGTTGGCGTGCTTGGCGAACTCCTTGCGCAGCTTGTCGTTCTCCTCCTGGCGCTGAGCCTCCTTGGTGAGCTCCACATCTCGTTCCGCTGTACAAGTAAACATAATTTTATAATATGTTATGACAATATACAAGAATACTCGTATTTGACAAGAATGTATGTGTCTCTACAGAAGAAGTGACAGAGGTCTGGTAGAATTGGGTCTTATGGACATTCTTAATTTCTGATCTGTTTATATTTATAATTGAATACCAAATCAATTTTTTTTATTAGTATTTAAGAGCGGTAAAAGTTGTTGTGGTGACGGCGTACCGATAATTTTGCGCAGATTGCGCCAGGTCTCCTCGAGCGCCTCCATGGTGAACCAGGTGTAGGGGTTGGCGCCCACGTTGAACGACTTGATCTGCTCGTCCAGCGCCGCCAGCGCCGCGAAGTCGCTTTGAGCCGACGACAGCGATGCCTTGACAAAATATTCTTAGTTTATCACTGAACAATCTATTAAAATGAAAGTAGTTTTGTATGAACAAGAAATTAAATATTTCTATATAACCTTTCAGATGGGAAAAGTATGATAGGTAATTCAAAGATATATCTCATCAATACAAGAACATGCTTATTTCGACTTGGAAACATTGTGGGGGAAGCTTTTTCCACTGCTAGTGCAATGACGCACTGAGCTAGAATATTTATCAATGTAAAACACACCTGGAACTGCGCGTGCGCGTCGCGCAGGGCGCGGATCTCCTCGATGGAGTTGCAGCGCACCGGGTCCGTGAGGTCCTCCTCCGCGTTCTCGAACCACGAGTTGAACGCCGAAGCCTAACGATACAAGACAGATATGATATGTTATCAATTAAAATAAAGTAACATCAACTTTTTCACCGGTCACATATCAAGAACAATACTGGAAGTTTGATTTCCTCTTTGAATTTGTTCTGTTTGTGATCGCTTCTAGATGAGAGCATACCTTCTTAGCGAATGTAAGGTACAGCTCCTCGATCTGCCGGAACTGGTCCTGCAGCTGCAGCAGGCGCTGCTTGCGCGCGGCCGAGTCCGCGAGCAGGCGCTGCCAGCGCGCCAGCACGTCGCCGTGCCGCTTGCTGATGGCGGCCGCCTGCTCGTGCCCGCCGGCCACCAGCTGCTCCTTCAGCTGCGTAATGTTCTGGATACCCTCGTGCTCGAACGCCGCCAGACCTGATGGAACAATATGAATGTTAAAATTGATTCCGTAACTGTCAGGTCAAAATACATAGCTGGTATATTGGTATGTTTAAATTTAGGACCTAATAATTTTAGACAAACACGATTATAATCTCGTTAACTCGTTCTTAAGCGAAACTGACAAATAATTTAGTTTTAAAGGGACATCTTTAGGTCTTATAAGGTTTCGTATTCTCTTTGTTGAGACAGGTTGAGGCAAGGTTACCTGCGTCGAAGGTGTCCTGCTTGGTGAGCAGCGTCTGCACGGTGGAGAGGTCGCGGCCGAATTCGTCGGAGCGCACGTGCGTCTCCTTGTCGGCGATCCACGACTCCACCACGTCCGCCTTCCACAGCAGCTGCAGGTACGCCGAGTTGTCCACCAGCGCGGCCTTGCGACGCGCCGCCAGTGAGCTCAGCTTGTCCAGTTTCGCCTGAAAATTATGCCCATTTAGTTATATTTATAGTCGAATATAAGTTAAGTACTACAGATAAAATAACTCTTGTTTCATCTTCCTACATCTACTACTCTATATTTAAGTAGATGATCATCTGTGCGTGCATATGCTGCACGGTCAGTAAGGTACCTGCAGCGCGTGCAGGCGGTGCGCGAGCGCGTCGGCGTGCAGGTTGCCGGCGGCCAGCAGGCGCTCGCCGTCCGCGGCCAGGTCGCGCACGCGCTCGCCGCGCGCCGCCAGCTCCGCCTCCAGCGCCTCGTGCTTCTTCAGCAGGCCCTGCACCGCCGCCATGCTGTCGCCGCACTCGCTCACCACCACCAGCTGCTGCTTCTCACTGCACAATAATAAATCTTAAGTATTCAACTGTAAGGGAAAGTTTACCTAGTTGAATCCCTCCATCTGCAACATTAATTTATTCTTAATTCCAAAAACGATCATAGATTTTCTTTAACTTTATTAGTTCAAATTGGGAAAGGGAGGGACATCAACAGTATAACGCTTTTCACCAAGATTATTTGGACAAATAGACAAGGTCATCCAACTAACAATCAATAATGTTTTTTTTTTATAAATATTAACGCCAGATGTCGCCGAATTCATCGTATCAAGTAATCCCATAATAGATTTGCTTAATTTAATTACAGTCACAGCTGGCATGCATTTTCATGCGAACATTTTGCATACTAAATATCTATTGAAATTAAAATACCTGATCCATGCTTCCTCCTCATCGACCTTGGCGAGGAACTGCTGGTATGCGAGCGACTGCTGCAGCTTGGCGCCGCGCTCCTCGGCGAGCGCCTGCAGCTCGGCCCAGGCCAGCGCGAGCGCCTTCAGCCGCTGTTCGATCTCCGGCACGCCCAGGTTGGACACGTCCATCAGCTTCTCGCCCGCCTCCTGCACCGCCTGGATCGCCGGCTCGTGGCTCGCCAGCTCAGCCTCCAGACGCTTGTGCTTCTTCAGCAAGTTCTGGACGCCGGTCAGGTCACGTCCATAGTCGTCGGATGCAACAAGCAGTTTCTTTTCTCTACACAAAAAATATACATACTTTTATAATTCATTGATGTAATACATTTATTCTATACTAGCTTTGACCCGCGGCTTCTCTTACCTTGATTATTACATCCGGACCAGCTGGTACTATTCTCAATTGAATATTGAACTGACCTCGGGTATTTACTTATTGAAACGCCAGATAGCGTTAAATGTCATTCAGATCGAACGACAGAAGGCGTTGAATTCTATTCAAAATGCTCAAACTTTTTTAGGTTGAGGTCGAACAAAATGCAAGTATAAAGTATATTAGCACTTTGTCAATTACGCACGCTAATTATTGTTCATTTGGAACAGGTATGTGGTACTGACTTGATCCAGGACTCCTCATCGGCGATGTCCCTGAAGAACTGGTGCAGCGTGTTGGCCTCGTGCAGGCGCGCGCGGCGGTGCGCGGCCAGGTTGCGCACGCGCTCGAAGCGCTCGTTGATGGCGGAGCGCCGCGACCCGATGCCCGCGCTGTCGAACTGGCCGCTCGACACCAGGGCGTCCGCCTGGGCGTTCATATCTAAACACAAACAAACAAACATACGATGCATATACTCCTAGAAGAATCAAGCGTTCTGCTAGAGATATACAACCAAATAAATTGTTAAGAATAGTTAGTCGTTATTCAATATACTGGTCAAATAGAAAATAGCATGGGAAGTGTCAACTTTACGTTAGTGACTGTAGCTACCCATTCTGTTCAAACACAGATGTTTGTACGTATATACGATCGTTACCTTTATTCACATGATTGTATATTTCGTTGGTTGAAACTTTCACTTGGAGATTTAGAACGGAAGTTAATAATGTTGGTACGGAACGTAATACTGCATCGCGGCAGGAAATCGCTATTTTCTATAAAAAAAGGTAGTATAAATGTGAGATCGCACCATTCCGACATTCACACTATTATTGTATTTTTATTGCTTGAAAACCAAAATTATTCTTTAAAACAAATAACTATAAAATTGTTCGTGAATATACAGTTTGAATGGAATTTGAATCAATGCGCATAGCGACAGGTACGAACCTGTCATCTCTTGTGTATCATATTATTGTTGATTTCGACAACAAAGGCTGCGACGATTGTTAAATATTTGTACGTTATTGTTTGGTTTATGAATTCACAACATTTTTTACAGCTCACGTTTCCACCTGCTGAGACTAACGGATTGTTCAGACAGTTAACGCTCATCGCGTGTTGGGGAAGCAATGTTAAATGAATTTCGAAAAAAAATCTAGATTGTTATCTGCTAGAATTTACTGCAGTACCTAAATCAAAAACGAAGTGGTTATTATACGACTGTGGACAAACTTTCTGGTATTGTATTGCATTTATTTTAAATTTAAAAAAAATCAAGTTTATTCAACTGAATTATTTTAAACTCTAATTATAGAAAGCAATTACGAGAGTATATAAAGATACACGTTTTTTAAAATAATTTTGCAAGCAATTAATGTATTGTTTATATCGACACATAAGCACAAAACGTGAGATAAGCCCTATTTTAATGCATACTTAGGAAACTTTTCTTTTATTATTATTTAACTTAATAAATTGCCTTATATTATTGCAATACTACATTTTTATCTACAAAATGTATTCGTATTTAACAATACTTTTTTTTTGTTATTAAGTATTTCAATATAAGGAAATAACAGTGACAAATGCAATTGAAATGTCTTAATGTATCCATTACAAAACTCACCATTGATCCTATCCTCGTGCGCCTGGATGTCCGCCTCGACGAGCTGGTGCTTCTTCATGAGGTTCTGGACCGAGGCCAGGTCCTTACCGGAGTCCTCAGATGTAAGCAGACTCTCAACCTGTAATACAGATGAATTTTCTTTTTAAATCTGCCTATCTTTTCACAGGATTTTGATACATATGTTAATATTGTGTTCCATAAATATTCACAGTGGTAGGCGTAATAAAACTTCAGAGAAGAGCTTCAAATTTGAAGAAGAAATTAGAAGAAATTTAACGTTCTATAATAACGTCTTTTTAATCTGACACCGGGGTGAATAAAGATCGCGATCACCGAGCCTATGAAGTCTCCACTGACTAAATACAACCCAATATATGTTTTTAAAAAATATTTTTCCTTTAATTGAATAAAATACGGTTAATAATTAAGGTGGTAATGTTGGTGAGTTACCTCCCCGAGCCAGAAGTCGAGGTCCTTGACGGCGGCGATGTAGGTGCGCTGCTTGTTGGCCTCCTTCAGCTTGAGCGACTTCTCCGTCGTCTTCTGCGTGAGGAACTCCCACTGGTCGGCGATCGACGCCAGCCGGGCCTGCGCACGCCACCATATCGTAGTGTAAATGTGTCTTTACTGATTTATAGGTTAGCGATATAACGAGTTTAACTAACGATATACGACGTTTAAAGGTTATTTAATTTACTGTTGATAAAAGGAAAAACTAAGACCTGCTTTGGATAGATTTAATATAATTGTAAATTTGAATAGCCTTGTGATGTTCATCTTTTGATATCTTACTTTTCAGCATCACTCCATGGCTGGGCGTAGGCTTTAACCCAATACGCCGTTCCCCACTTTCCTTTTCTTTACCCATTTTAAGTTTATGTAATTAACTAAGGAAGCCGGCACCGACCTGCACAGCGTCCTCGCTGCCGCTGCACTGTCCGCGCTGCACGAGGTTGCCGCCCATGGCCAGCACGGACTGAATGCGCTCCGCGTTGGCCGCCAGCTCCGCCTCGAACGCCTGGTGCTTCTGGTGCTTCGACTGGATGTTCGCCGGATCCTGACACGCACAGACACATTTCACTATAGAATAAAATACCTCACCTAAATATATTCTTATCGTATATAATTCAAACTAAGAGCTTGAATTAATTTGCTGTAAGACCTGAGAGTCTAAGTTACGATCAGGTATTCATTGATGATGGTAATCTGGTAATTGAATTTGTATATGTAAAATACGTTGAGAGCCGACCTTGTAGCTCTCCTCTGTGGCGAGCTGCAGCTTCTCCGCGATCCAGTTCTCCATCTCGTCGGCGTCGCGCGAGAACTGCTGCAGCGTCTGCTCGTCGCCCAGTCTGACAAAGTAAGGCAAAAAAATTGACATCACACAAAATATTTTGCCATTATTTTTTAGTTCTTTTTCAATATTCTTAGATTATATGTAACATTTGATTTATGCAAAAAAAAATTAAAGTAAACATTATATGTAACGAGAAGATAACTCTTCATAATATTGGATCAGTAATATTTTTTTATACATATTAAAACGTAAGTACATTTTAAAAATATAACAGCTCAATATATTCAGTATCCTGAGCATCTAATTCTATGCACAAACAGTTTCAATGACAATTTTAAATAATTTTTTCATATATAAGGGCAATATTCTACTTCATATAGTTTACAAAATGAAACTTGATGTTTGTCATTTTATTTTATCTTTTTAACTTCTTGTTTGCAATCAAATTCACCTTGAGCGCTTCTCGATGAGTGCCTCCTTGAGGTGCCGCCAGCGGTCGAGCACCTGCCTGCGCTTCTTGTCGATGGGCTCGGCGGCGTAGTGGTCGGACGCGATCAGCTGGTCGGCCAACGTTTGCAGCTGGGCTATCTTCTCCTCCTGTTCACGGAAACATTACATTTGAATAATTATTTTCCACGCGTTCAGGAATGTTAATACTAAAATATAATTAATTTATTGTGGAAAAAATATTTGATAAAAATATATAAACACGAATCTTGTAATTCAATGGGTAGGGATCCGTTGGCCTGCATGGATTACTTTATCACTATATCCTATGTGCTACCGTATCAATTCCATATCAAGTTATATAGAATGGATTAGTATAATAAAATCTATGAATGACGTGTAAGTATGTAAAATAAAAACTAGAAGACTAGTCTCTTCAAACATTTTTGACAAGACATCCAACTGGCAGGTAAGGTCCTTACATGGGCGTTGATAGCCTTGTCAAAGTCCTCGTGCTTCTTGATGAGTTGCTCGACGTTGTCTGCGGCGGCGGAGTCCGCCTGGTCCTCGGGCTGGTCGGCGGGCGCCAGGAACGCCTCGCGCGCGCCCATCCATCCCTCCGCCTGCTCGCAGTCGCGGTAGAACAGCTGCAGCTCGAGGTTCTGGTCCAACTTCATGCGCCGCGCCACCCACGCCCTGTGGCAAATTGTAGCTTTTAGTTATGGTTAGACTAGTGTTTGACCACAATCCCATCTGGTAAATGGTATTGAGGATGAAAGATGGTACGAACTAGTTTAGGCAACTTTACCAACATTACAAAATTGGGTTCGGATATAAGAGTGTATTCTTTTGATATTCTTTTCTTTATTATTAAAAAAAAATAAAGTCTACAACAGCAGAATGATACAAAAAATAGTTATAATTTAAGGATTTACAGAACGGTATATGGTACGGCAGATTATAAAAAAAAAAACTCATTGTTTCTTCTAATCGTGACGTCATCATTGCGATAGTACGTATTTGAACGGGGTCTTATATCGTGTACTAAGCATATTCGAGTTGAACCAACTTCTCGAGCTCCTGTCGCGCGTCGCCCATCGCGTTAAGCTTCTCCTGTATGTCGACGCTGGCGTAGTGGCCGCCCTGCAGCAGCTGCTGCCCGAACAGCTCCAGCGCCTGGAAGGTGCCGGCGCGCGCGTCCATCTCCGTGCGGTGCTCCTGTCACAATTACGAACCGTTCAACTATTGAATGTACAATAGGTTCAAAAGCAATGCCTTACGATAGCGTATATTCGACACGTTTATTGATAATTTTAACGACAGCGCCTTGTCTCATTCCCTGTTAAAGAAAAAGCTGTTAAGAATTATTTATGTATTTTTTATGTTAAATAATATTCTATTTTTCATATTGTGCGAGACAGATATATATATATGGCCTAATATATAAAATCTCAACACACCACTTTATTGCATAAAGGCTCCGGGAAACCAGATTGATATTTTTCTGGATTTGTGTGGTATTTTCTGGACTTAGGATTTAGTTATGATGTTGTTTTATTTGTTGGTTGTTTAGAATTAGAAAACAATAAGCCAAAACTTTCATATAAAAAATACACTCAACTAACATCGAGAACAAAGTAAAGAAATTAGGCGAAGACGTTTCGAAATAAAATATTGTAGCACAACACTCGTAAAACATTAATAAAGTCCCACACAAATAGAACACTAAAAAATCCATCGCCAACAGCGTCACGGATGAATTATTTTGTTATATTCGTTACTAGATAAGCCAAAATACTTTTTAAATCCCTACGACAACATCGATAGAAAAAAATATTAGGAATTAAATAAAATACGTGTTAAATGCCCTTTATTTTTTGCGCTCCTGTCTCCTGTTAGTAGATTTGAATAGTATATTAATTTTCCTATTAGTATAGTTCCTTCTTGTTAATTAGAAGTTATCCAAACTAATTTGAGAATGTTCTAGAAGATTCTATCGAATAAGAAACATTGAGTGTAGTGATTGTGAGACGTCTAGATACTTTGCATGAATTAATTGCGGCGAGGGTAGTGTTAGGGCGGGGGAGAGCACACATGCGTGCATCCTGACCTGCGGCACAATGCCGTACCGCGCGTCTATCTCCAACCGCTGGCTCTAGAACACACACGTCGCGTCACTAGCTGAATACATGTATGATATCTTTCATAGTACACAACAATCTGGCAATATCATAAGACAAGACAATGTCTGAACGGGGGTACCCGAGGAAGTTTTCAACCTAAGTTCCTAAACAGGACTCTCTTAAAAACTGTTGATGTATCTTTAAGACAAATATTGATCACAACTGAATAAATGTTTAATGTTCAATTTTGTAGTCTTCATTTTAACATACGAAACCTTAAATCTGTGGAATTACAGTTACCAATGGAAGATG
This sequence comes from Papilio slateri, assembly GCA_018246275.1. Lineage (NCBI taxonomy): Eukaryota > Metazoa > Arthropoda > Insecta > Lepidoptera > Papilionidae > Papilio > Papilio slateri. The sequence goes on from DWTW01000301.1 coordinate 12,091, forward strand.
CCTTATTATTTTATATGCTAAGGATAGTTGAACGCCCATCTCCTTTCAAGACCTTTCAATGACAAAAGTCAGTCAAAATTCCAACCTATATTTTAAGTCCATGATTATGTTTAAGACATAAGGGACTAAAAGATCAGATGAAGAGGCCAAAAGAGGCAATGAGGGCTGTAGGTACAAGTAATTTCAGGTTCAACAATGTACTGTGCAGGACCGGTACTGACCTGGTGCCTCTCTAGCAGGGCTTCGGCGCCGGTCACGTCGTTGGCGAGCTCGTCCGAGCTCACTAGCGCCATCATCGAGTTGATCCATGCCATGAGGTCGCGGTAATCCGACAGGAATCTAGTCATTATGCACAAATATATTTCTAGTTTATCACTTCCACATTCCTCGTCAATTAATTAATCAAGCTAATATGATAATCCCTAATTACTTTTTAAGGAGCTTTATATGTCTCGAGTGTAGTTAGGGAGATAGACGGAGTGAGAAAATGGGAAGGCTATGTTTTAAAATTGATACAAATATTTTGCAATTAATTTAATCGTCATTCCTAATAGTTTGAAAACTAGAATATGAGTGATATAAGCAGCACTCACCATAACGTCATTAACACTAGGCCACTATTGTTAGGAAGACTTTACAACTTTATTACACAGTGACACAGATTATGCAACGATAGCGTTGGAACTAATTCTTAAATTTAAATATTTAATCGTTTGCTGAGGTACGTAATTAAGGTCCGTAGCTAATCTTCACATGGACATTTTTATAAATGTATTTATCCTCTGAAATAACTCACAATGAATATTTTGCCATGTACGCATGGAATCACAGCGCAATATCTGTTACAGACCATTAAACCAAAACGGCTTTCGTTGTGAAAACTTTATTCTTTGTCTTACATATAACAAGTGGGTAAAGATTATGCTTCAGTTTAAAGTTGTAATCCCATACACAGTAGCGGCTATTGACCTGCTCGGTTAGATCAATCTATACCACTACGGTCTGTTAAGTGAGGTATGCAGACGACCGGTTTTCTTGTTTTATCTTCTTTCTTAGCAAACTTTTTCTAGGTAAGAGCTAAGATAGCATCTGCAACTCTCGTAGTTGTTGGGGAAGTTCCTTGGGGACTAGACTTAGTACCAAGTCTATCGTTTGACTTCTATTTAAATATAAATAACATCAGGGACGAGCGACATAACTCTGGCTGACCTCTGCAGGTCGTATGAGTCGAGCAGCTTCTCCTTGCGGGCGTTGGCGCGCGCCTGCAGCTGCTGCCAGGCGTCGTTGATCTCGCGCTGCTTGCTGTAGGTGGCGTCGGCGCAGTCGCCGTGCGTCGCCATCAGCCGGTTGGCCGTGTCGTCCAGCTGACGGATCTTGTCACCCAGCGCGGCCAGGTCGCGCTCCAGGCCCTCGTGTTTTCCTGTTCACAGTTCAGAATAGGTAATGTTATGCATTTGGAACTTCTACTATTTAAAATAGGACTAAATTTCATAAAAGTAATTGATTGTTAATTAATTTCAAAGAAGGTAAAAATCTATTTAATTAGATCACACAGATATGAATAAAAATCAATACAATGTATGTGACGAGAAAATCATGTATACCAACAAACTGTTATAAAAACCGCCTTCCCTTAAGTTCGCAATTTTAAAGTATAACTTACGTTGCAGCGTCTGCACGGAGCGCAGGTCCTTGCCGAGGTCGTCGGTGGCGAGCGCGGCCTCCTTCTCCGCGATCCAGTCTTTGGTCTCGTCCACGTCGCGATGGAAGCGCTGCACCTCGTGCGCGCTGCCCAGCTGCGCGGCGCGCTCCGCCGTCAGTTGTTGCAGCGACGTCCATTTTGAGTTTAGCTCCTGTTCATTATGAATATTGTTATTTAATAAAATTTAAACATAAAAGACAAAGGGTTGAAATCACTCATCAATGTGCCAAGAATTACAAGGTAGTAGAGTAAGAGGTTTGAAATAAGGGTGCTTACTAACTTATAGCGGCAAGAAAACTACTTTGAAAAATACATGAAGATTACACACCTGCATCTGCGTCTTGATTTTGAGCGCAGCCTCCGTCTGTCCGACGGTCATGAGCTGCACGGCGATTTCGTTCATCTCGGCGAGGCGCACTTCGTTGGCGCGCAGGTCGTTCTGGAAGTCGTCGAACTTCTTCTGCATCACCTCCACCTGCTCCAAGTCTTCGCCCACGTCCTGCACTTGCGCGTGCATCTCCTAAAAACAGAAACAAATAAAATTAGCAATTTAATTCAAGTCAAGAGAAGACAAAATTTTAATTCATCGAAATGTAATTAACATATTTTTATTTTACCTTGTCTTTGATCCACGTGGCGAGTTCGGCCGCCTCGCGCACCAGCACGTAGGCCTTCACAGTTTCGTTCAGCTTGTCCTGACGCTCGCGCGCCAACCCCAGCAGGTTGTCATACTGGCCCTCGATCTACAATCACGATATGAAGAACAATGTCAATTATAACGTTATGAATTCACCTTGATAAGTAATCATAATATATTAAACAAAAAGAAAAAAAAAACATTTTTTATACATATGTATTTAAAAGAAAGATGTTTTAATATGTTTCACTTCAACCTAGCACATATTAGTGCTAGGTCTTTATAATTCTCAAGTTAATTTAACTTTTCCGAACTTAAAAAAAGTTTAAAACATATTAGTTATTTTGAATTGTACAGAAAATCAGTTTATATAATTTAGAAGAATAATGGGATGATTGATTCAAGTACCTGGTTCTGTCGGGCAGCGATAGAGCTGGAGTCGGCGAGGTTCTGCTGCGAGGAGGACAGGCCGGCGTCGATCTTCTTCACGTAGGCGGCGGGCACGAAGCCCTGCCGGTCGTTCACTTCCACCTTCCACCAATCCTGGGGACATTGGACCATTAGCAACAACACGATTAACATTTCCTACTTACCCTTATTAATTTAATAAATATAACTTAATTTGTTACGTTTTCACGTCTGAATGACTTAACCGATCATGTAATCTTGCACACGCGTTGGTAGACCCCACGCGTGCGAAGCCGCGAGGAACATTTAGTGCACAATATTTTTTCTTATAAAGTACCAGTACAAGGGGTGTTCCTGTTGACGTTATGTTTATTGTAGTAAGTAATATATATTAGCTAATACATTGAATAAACACTATGTATAAATGTAGCGGCCGTACTATGAAATATGCAAGTGACAATATTGTGGCGCTCGGTCGTGATCTTATAATTTAGTTATTATGAACACGCTTTTATTAGGTACTGTATACATGTGTGTATGTAACCGGACCTCTCGACGTAAATATGACATTTGTTAAATCGGTAACTTATTAAGGGCCGATGACAGTAATTTCAAAAATTTGCCTTGATGTCCTGATCAGAATCAGGATGAAAAAAAAACAATTATATCATTTTAATATTGAGGTAAACTATACCTTCCTAAAAATAAAAAGAGAACTTTGTTTAATTAACAATAAGCGTTAAATTGTCACCTATGATGAGTGGTATACGACTTGTCTGTCATGTTATTCTAAAAAAGCTAGATGAAAGTTGAGATCACTTAATCAAATTTCATTGTTTGTCAAATAACATGAGAGCATAAAACATTTATGAGATTTGATACATTTACAATATCTCAAATAAAGTGTATTACAAATTAAAAAAAATATCAATTTAATGTTATGAGAAACATTTAAAAACGTAAAAAGTCGTATAGTGCCTAATTGATAAATTATCTATAATCACAGTTATGCCAAATTAAAACTTATAAAAACATATTAAGGTTTGTTTTACAACTAAACTCACATGCGATAAAATATCATTATCCCGCTTCCTGCCGCAAACGAAAACATTCTCAATGATCACCGCTAACAGCCAGCTGACGACTATCATTTTAATTACACAAGCCTTAGTATTGTATCACTGATACGACATGTATATATGTAATATATCAATTATACGTATGACATAATATGAAATACATAATGTTTATCAATATTCGAGAATATGGTGTTGGAGACTGGCGTGCGAAGTGTGTGTCTCGGTACAAATGAGCGATGGACGCCGGGTTACGTAAAGGTAAGCCGGCGTATAAAGGCGGTAACGAGACGAATCTCAAACAATGCGCATGTAATGACGTACGTTTTAATTTCAATTACTACGGCGAAAATTGGAACGATTGAAATGTTTCAACCGATCTTGAGTCCATCTTACGCAATCGAAGAGATGAAATTTGTGTGGGATATGTGAACAAAAGAGAAGTCAATGTAGACGAAATTCAGTCTTTAAAACACTTCAATAATTATATAAAACGTACTACAAGATAACGGTATTTAATGAGTACCATGACGCTAAATAACACAGTTAAAGAATTAGAAAAGTTGTTTACAACATTCTAGAGATAACCTGTTATTATTTTCACCACCATTTTACTTTATGTCAAAAGATACATAGCTATCTGATGCAGCCGTGTAGTCATATAGCATACGGTATGCAGTTTCAAGTGGGAACTGACCCTCATAGTTGTAACAGTGCAATCCACAGTACATCAAAACATTTGCAGCTCTTGTAATATGTAAATCCTTTAATGAAATAAGATAAACTGCAGCATAGATAGTAGGAGGGGGCTATTTTTCGGCAACTCCACGTCTAGAGCGTATTTTGCATGTTCCACCATGGATCGTTCAAGCCAATCCAGTTCCTTGAAGAATCCCAACAACCCATTGATGTTGCTGGCGATCTCCGGAAGCGATCCCTAAAGAGCAGCATCATATATCAAATAGTCTAGAACTGTCTATCGTTTTAAATTTCAACGACTTATATTCCATAGATGAAACATATTTATAGAATGAGAAATGACAAATCTAATTTATCCGTACGTTAAATAGATTTACTTTTGAAATGTTTCAAACTATACTAGCGTATTTCGCGTTCGGCTAAGTGGCTGTAGACCTAAAATAAACTGTCACATCCACAGATATGGTATATATATGGTTGTTAAAGAGTTTCAGACCTTCTCCGTTCCACCAACTCAAACCTAATGGAACCTCTAGGCAAACAGTGACACACAAGTCTAGTCTAGTTGGTGGTTTGGCGTTACCTTGTTGTTGGAGTTGAGCAGGGTGAGCACGTCGCCGCGCTTCATGGAGACCTCGCGCGGCGACTTCTCGGCGTAATCGTAGAGCGCCACCACGCACTCCTTGCCCGACACGTCCACCACCGGCGACTCTTGTTGCTGCGCACAAACCGACCGTCGTCATTGTCGCACATCACCATAAATTAGTTAACGATATAAATAAATATATTTTTTTAAGAGACAAACTTTATTCTATACTACTAGTCGACTCACGGAACTTCGCAGACGAGATATTGAATACGATTCGATATCTATCGAAAAATCGACGCATCAATTAAATGACATCTACTTAGATGATTAATTTTAGACAGAGTCTATTTGTCATCTTTGGCCGGTACGATAAGCTTTAAAATGAGGTGTAAATCATGGAATTTGATAGAGGTATATGAAAGATCTCGTAG
>DWTW01000302.1:0-17617 GCA_018246275.1 Papilio slateri
TGCAACATGTACCCTGTAGTCCTATTATAATATGCAACATGTACCCCGTAGTCCTATTATAATATGCAACATGTACCACTTAGTCCTATTATAATATGCAACATATTACAAATATTAATATTTCATTAAGTATAATCGATTGAAAAAAAAATGTTTTAAATAAAAAGAATAATAATTAATGTCGTTAATTTTAAATTTAATTTCATAAAAAAATAAAAATTTCTTTAAAAAATATTATCATTGTTCCAATAAATTAAGTCATTGATATTTTAGTTTAATCTTACTGCTTCTTACTACGTTAAAAATACATGCTCTCTGCTATAAATTATGTTGTGAGTTAGCGAGCCATTAAAACTTATGCGGACATTGGACCGGGGACTCACTCCTTTAACTCATTTGGGGTAGGCTAAATTAAAAATTAATATTCTCGTTTCACCAAGCTCAATATGTCGAAGCGAAATATTCTATACTTTTAAATATGAAAAAAATTACGTGTAATTTTGGCACACATGAAAAAATCTTAATGCTAGAACGCACTAGTGGATTTGAACTCTCGTTTATCAAATTGTGTAACTTTAGCTATGATTTATTTATTTAAAACAATGATAAACAAAATAAAGTGTTCTCACTATCTTACTCTCTCATAATTACATGTACAAGGGGTTGCATTCTTTTATATAATTTTATGCTGTTTTTCGTAAAAACAAGATAAGAACCTTTTATGTTATTTTTTCATTTCCCATAGTCCTAGTAATATAAGTCGAGATCTTTTCCAATTGAGTTAGAAAGCGATAGGAATCGCTAATCGCTTCTCATGGCGATTGTTAACTTGACAGAGAGTGAAAACAGCTTATATTATTATTACTTTTGCTTATTTTTTATATACTATAAAAGCAAAGGAGCTGATGTTAAGATATCACCACCACACGTGAACATCCAGATCAGTAAATTGCTGACCTTTACCTAACCTTTTGATTTTTTTTTAAAGTACAGCAGTAATGCAATGCAGATAATTTTGCGAAAACCGTATAATTGTGGAATTCCAACCGTTAAAATGATGTGAATAGCAATTGGAACTCCATCGTGTTCAGCAGAAGGTTATTGTTCTAAGCCGTTCATGGAAATACTCTCCATAGTATAGAAGGTGATATTGGGTCAGTGGTTATATACATAATCATACTTGTTAACTATAAAATCCTAGTAAATTTAAACCACAAAGCATAGTTCTAATCGTAAATTTCCATCTAATTAATTAAAAAATTGTACTGAAATTAAAACGTAGCATTACAAAATCGTAGCAAAGTAAATAACAATCTACGGACGCGGACGCTTCGTCAGTCTGAAATCTAAATGGATTAAGCGTACCGGTGCCGCCAGCGACCAAAGCAAACACGGCACGATGCAGAAATTTCGCAACTATTTCCTATTTGAGCTTTTGAAATGTTCGTCATAATTCTAATACTTTTCGGAATTTTATCTTACGTTGGTAAATATTATTATAATATTTTAATACTGGTTTTCGTTTCTAAATTAATGTGTATTATTGACGAGCCATTAAAAAAACTACACAAAGTGAAGAAAATCCCACGAGTTAAGTAATAATATGAATGCCTTTACGACAAATGAGACGTATAATGCTCCCTTCATAACCCTGAATAATAATAGAACTTATAAATAATGGAAGCATGTCATCGTTGTTTGTATCGGTTATGAATTTACTAATATTGACTTGTCAAGCTATTTTTGGCATGAAAATAATTAATTTTATTAATTTACCACCTCGACGGTCTAATTTCAAGCGAAAACTACGTTTAAATTGAAATTCAGTTACTGGGCCGTTCATCCCAATTACACACTACTACATCACTTAAACAACCGTTAGAGAAAACTATTACATTAAGCGCAAGACATCCTAATATCCTTGAGAGAGTGCTGTCTAGGTAGTTATCATCACAGGATGTCGTTCTATCTCCAATCGATTTTAAGGAATACAGTTTCTAACTACCTAGCGAAAAAGTGTCTTAGAAGGATTTCGAAATTCAAACCATAACATATATTTATTATTTAAAAAGGGAATATGAATGAATAAAATGAACCTTTCTTTTGTTACAAAGTGGTATTTTACTAGTTAGTTATCTGATGCCTAACAATTCGTGTTTTGAAAGTTTTTATCTGCGTCCTTTAGCTTTTTAATCTTCTATATATTTTTGTTTGATTATCATATCTATTATGGTATCGTAAAAGAATAATTCGTGATACAAAAGATAATGATGGCCGCATACGCCACGCCATAAAACTCATCTAAACATGGCGTTATGATCGGCGACGGGCGGTGTGTTTATTACATACTAAACATGTCGTCTACCGGCACATGTGAGAGTTATCAGGTGTTCGTGTCCCACGCTTCGGTCATTTTTGATAACGTCTAGTGTTGTGCGGTGCTTCGCGTATACCGCTACATATCCACAAGGCCAAATAATACGATAACAATTTGTAGAAAATTTTCGAGCAATTGGGGATTGTCTTAAATCTTAGAACCTAAAATTTCTATAAGATAACGCTGAACGTCATTATACGAGTTCTTTCGTATATCTTTCCCTAATAAAACAATATCGATACTTGGACAGTACATATGCACATATCGTAATATGTAGAATGTAGCTTTCCAGAGTCCTAGAGACTAACGTCACTATAAAAGCGATCTATCGCCATGCCAATATAATGTGGGGTTGATATAATCTTATAAGTTTAAACGTCACTGTGAAATCCTGCACGTTATTTTGTCTGAAAATTAAAATTCACAAGAGAATATAGGCATCCTTACTTAATATAATCAATGCGTAACGACTCAACCGATCATCATGAAATTTTGCACACACAAAGAATACTTATCCCCAAAAAATATAATATGATAGAATCCATATGTTCATGATCCATGTGCGTGTGTGTGTTAGTGCGTGGCGATACCTATTGCCAAATCTTGCTTGATTTTTTATTACAGAATTGACTAGTTCAGTACTAAAAAAATATTTTGGAGTAAAAGTAATCTCGCCGTCCTAGCCTCTAGGAGCTAGAGTCCCGCTCGTAGGACAACCGCCCGTCACTGGACCGCTTATGACAATGTAATGAACTATGATGGTTGGGCGCGATGAAAAGATTAGATTTATGTTTGACATTCGAATTATATAATACGAGGGTGCTTGATTATCTGTTTTAATCATACATTGTTTAACACATTATTATATGGCACAGTAGCTCGAGTTTCCAATCACTTACTGTCTTGGCTTGTAGCTTACTATCAACCCTTTGTGGATTTTTTTACTAACAGCCATTTTAGAACTAACATAATATGTACTAACACGACAACAACAAGTAACAATGTAGTTTTGGTCGGATTCCTAAATAAAGGTATAGGTCTTTCAATGAAAAGTAAGCTTTTCGAGACAGCGATATTTATATACATATCTTACTGAAAACATACTTGAAAATGGGGTGAACTCATTGCTAAGCGTCGGACACAAAATTCAAGCAACAGATGTTTTGTACACAAAAATCTGAAAAAACTTGTCTAGTTTTTGGGAAAAGCTGCTTGAGATTAAAATCCCTGAACGTCGTATCGTAATTCGGACCTGTAGACGTATGCAGTAGGTACTTACCAATACCTATTTGGATAAAATACAAAAAAAAACACTAATATTAAATTGCAAAAATAGTGTTTTAAAAATTATAAGTAAATTATTTTTCATACTCTTAACGGCGTATTGGAAAAATATTATAATAATGTGTAATCTATTTTATGTATTGTTTGAGAACTTCGAATTATTTTTAAAAAGAAAATAAAAAGGTATAACGTAGAGTTTACTGAACATAACTGACGATGACTCGGTACACTGTTAACTAACCTGTTAACTAACGAACGCGGCTTTGATAGTGAAAGGTCTATTGAAATGCTGTACGTAATTCGCACTGGCTATTGATGGAATGCATTGTCATTAGCGATAGAGAATCAATACAGTATCTATATATAAACCTTCCAAATTAAAGACGTGTACTATCTACTAACTCAAATTCAGCCAAGAGGATGTACATTACGGCGCAGGATTATAAACTTAGATATTTTATATTTAAAAGATGTAATTAGATAGCTGATTCAATTGTGATGGATCGAAACACTAGACCATACAATGTTTATCATAGAATATCTTACAAATACGAACAGGTAGCGTACATATTTAATTTAGTACGACAATCTATGGATTGATACTTTAATTAAATAAAATACTCGACCAGTGGTTTAAATGTTTTGACCTTATTTTCCCTCTCCGCTATCCCGAATATTACGGTGAATTTATCAAAACCAACTTGATTTAAAAACCCAGGTCCTGTCACGTCATTGAAGCGGTCTAAAGGACTCTAATAGGGTCTGTGTATTGCGTAGGCCGACACGTGGTCGGAGAATGAAAATAGATATACTGACATTCATCGCTTGCTATATTGCTACTATTTGGTTCACGTGATATTAAAATATCGGTCAAGCACCAATCGAAATATGGTTATTGTTAGTAAGGTGTTGAAGTTTAATATTATAACCTTTTAAAAACTGTTAAAATACGTAAATATACATATTTTTTTATAGCTACCGGCTAGTCATGGATACAAAAATCTCAGCGGACTTGTATATTGCGTAAGAGATCTTTTTTTTAGATATGATTTTGTTACGCAATAAACACAGATTTCAAATTATTTTGTCTTAGATGAATATAAGTCTCAAGATTATAACTCATTAGAGCCACCCGGTACCCGACCCGCACCGCCTCGTCGTGCGGCGTACACACGTTGTCGACAAGTGGTCCACGGGTGAATCGCCGCGTTGCCAACGAGGGAACATCGCGTTGTACACAAATTTGTTAGTATGCAAAAACGTAACGATTCGTCCCGAGGCGATTCGCGGGCGAGGCTACCCAGTGATGGGCAATGACCTTAAGTTAGTTTTGACAAGTATTTTGACAAGTTGACATAACTGCTAACAGAGCTACTAATAAAGGCCTCAAGTCGCTGAGTTCTTTATCGCTGCATAGCACATGTACACCTTCTACTGCAACATCGCAGAAAGCAAAAAATAAAGCAACCCATGTCAGAAATGTCTTTCTGAATTACAACCCTAGCCAATCAATAGTCAAAGCGATGATTTTCTTTGGATAAATGGAATAAGAACATTCAGTTTGGCATTGATGTAAATAAAATTGTAATAACGTAAATAATACACTTGTTACGTCCATATAATTACCACGAGATCATGTTCTATCCATACTTCCTTAACCAACAAACCAATCAGTATAACATGACAATTCCAAAGCACGATATCAATTACTATTACATAAAAATACATTGTTTATAGTTTTTCGTTTCGCTTATAGCTCTAAGTTATTTGAAATGTCCTTCGTTTTCTTTGTCGTACAACTAAATTCCTAGCTGCTGGCATTCATGGGCCAATTGTGCATCAATGGGCCGTCTACCCGCGAAGTCCTCACATAGATAAAGTTAAAATACTTCTGTGTTTTTTATGCCCACTGCTGTTTTAATGAAAATCTAAGTGAAAGGTTGGTCCTCTTCGAAATATGAAGACTCCAGACTTAATTGTGTACAGCACCTGCGACATTTTAGGGTGAAATTTGAAAAAAAAATTAAATACAAAAATGTACTTACTTTCTTTCGCTCTTCGTTAGTAACGGGTAAACTATGAAACTATTGGGTCAATTTTAACAAAGTCTTCACTATTAGAAAGTTCACTCTATATCCATAAGTAGCATCTGCTATTATATTTATTAATAATTTACAATGTTTATATAATACACCTGGACAAAGTCGGACACTATTCAGGACAGTATTCGCTCGCAGGTGTAAGATACAATATTGCGATGTTATTTTAAACTTTACCTTGAGTTAATGAGATTGGAACTCCAACTTTGAAACGCTTTCGTGTTACAATCTAGTTATCAACAGTTGATTAAAGCACAAACCGGTGGGTAGACTATAAGACAGCTTTTGTAACTTTAGTAGAGAAAACGGAAGATCTTTATGTCGTTGTCTCTTAGTATATGTACATATGAATCATTAAATCTGAATTATTTAATTACATCTAATTAGTCAATAAGATTGATTAATATATGTAGCCTTCACTATATTTCACTTCACTATATTCGCTGTATAGCATTTAGTACTTGTAATATTCACTATTAGATATTAAATAATACAATCGAATTACACAGCAAAACAACTTTTCGTTTGGCAAGCCGACAGAGAAAGTGTGCGATGAACCCTAGTTCCTACCAACTGTCCGCACCCCCACCATCGCCCTCCCCACCAGTAGGCGTGTATATTATTTATTATCCTACCTTACATTATATTATTTATCATCATACCTTACAATATAAATAAAAAAAACTATGGAGACAGAAGAAGAGTAGATTCCAATAAAGAAACGTGTAAGTGGTTTACCATTGTATCTTTCCATAAAATTATCTACTTTATCCTAAGGTATTTTTAAATTAGTTTTTAAAAGTAAGAATCCCTATTTGGGCAAATGTGTTAGAGCAGATAGGAATCATTGCAATCTGTCAAAATGAATGTGCGATAATGAACGTGATATTTTTTTGGATGAAAGTTTCCGAAGACACAAGGTCGTAGGTTAGAATCCATCAGTCCACTATTGTAGTGAAAATATTTTTCATGCAATTTTGATGTTTTTAGGATAGATTATCTTTATAACAATGAGATAACCATAAAAAAGTCAAAAACATCTATTTACTTCACGGGTATATTTCACTGTTTCGCAAATTTTTATTTACCAACCCATGCGACGATAAAATAAGAAAATCAATATAGTTTCAACGAGTTTTAGTATACATAGAACGGAAGAAGAAATGTCGACATTATAAGCAGCAATAAAATTAATCTCAGATCACTGAGCCGTCAGTTCCTTATGTCTTGCGGCTGAACTTAACACCATTTACATAATTTATTGTCAATTTCTTAAGTTAATAACTCTGAGAGGCGGAGAGGGAGACTTTAATTCAGTAAAGGACAGATTAACTAAAGTTACTTAGTTATTACTTAAAATTAAATTGTATAAAAATAATTTAATGTCATCCTAATCCTAACTAATATTATAAATGCAAATGTATGTTTGTTTTTTATTGTTGTTGGTTACCTTTCCACGCGTAAACTACTCAACGGATCTTCATGAATTTTTACCAACACATTGTTAGGGATTGTTAGGGTACAGAAAAGAACATATAGAACATATATAAAAAGATTATATAAATATAATCGTTTCTTATTATCTTTTATTTGCTTACTAAAAAATATATTTATTTAATTGTGAACAAAGAAAATAAAAGATGTGACTAAAAAAATAACAAAAAGTCATCGCAATTTTCAACCAATGCCTGGTAGTAAAAATGTATCACACACACGAAACATATTTTTTAAAATATTTACAGTTCTAGTTGGTGTTAAAAAGGTATAGTAAAACTAGATTCCTTCCACTGCTTCGCTCGCGTTTATGTGTCCTTAAATACAATACATTTTCTAGGATAAAGGGTAAGTTTTATTGTTTGTTCTCCTATGTACTTCTGATAATGCGTTTATAAAAATCATGATGAAATTCGGTAATTAAATCGTAAAAGCGTAACACATAAACTTACATTCGCATTTATGATATCTGATCTGATGATAGCCAATATGAAGATTCTGCCTCGATTCAAATAAATCGTAAATACGGGGCTGAAATTTATTCATTGCACTTAGATTGCATTTGATGTCAAGTAATGCAAATAGGGATATTTGTATATGTTCATATCAAATATGAACCTGTATTAATTATCATGTTTAAGAAACTTATTTGTGTGTTGCTAATTTAGCGGTCGTAATCCAAAGGGAAAATGTTTTACTTTCTAGATTACAGATTTCCATTTTTATACGAATTATTATTCATGGTTTATAAAGAGTTTTTTTCTGTTTAACATAAATGTTATAGTAAATTAATTGTTGAGGTTTCTTTATGCTTGAGGTAAAACAAGGGAAAAGGATTGTTTCGTGTCTCTGTTAGACCTGACAACACTGACAGTGTCAATCTGCGAATTGTCATTTTGAGTGTGAAATATTGGCGAAATATAAAGACCGCTTTCTTTTTTACAGGACAGTCTAAATTTAAACTTAAAACTAATACTAACTCCTGTAGATCAAATTAAAATGTCTCCGGAAGAAACTATAGAAAAATTGAAATTATTAGGGCTTAGTGAACAGAAAGCGAAGGAGACTTTAAAAAATGTTAATGTTACGAAAATCTTACTTGCCGCGTTGAACGAGGTTAGTACAAAAAAGCTTAATATAAGAAATACTTTCATGGAAGGTGTATTTTAACATTGAATTTAAATTAAATCCATTAGGTAGATCTCCAAAAGGCACCAACTGGTGCGGGAATGTTAGTGTACCATTTGGCAACTAAAATTAAGCCACAAATAACTGAAAATTTGTCATTAATCTGCAAGTATGTAGCCGATGGAAAATTAGATTCGACTTTACGTATTGATGCCGCTCTAGAGTACCTTCTGAACTCGGTAAATGAAACAACTGTTGACATTAGCAAGTTTGAAGCTGCATGCGGTGTGGGTATTTCAATAACACCAGAGCAAATTGAGCAAGCTGTCGAAAAACATATGGCTCAGTACAAACAAGAACTAATTGAAAAAAGGTACAGATTTAACTCTGGTATTATAATGCAAGCAGTGAGAGCTGAATTACGATGGGCTGATGGCAAAGCTATTAAAAGCGAAGTTGATATACAGGTAATTAAATCAAATTAAAATAACATACTAAATCATAATAAATGTAGTGTGGGTATTAAGTTTTTGTAAATTTGCCTTTTTTACTGTTATTTAAACATTTGCAAACAAAATTATTTGATCTAATAAAATCCCTTTAACAAACATTAAATGCAAAATTTCAAACGATTTTAGATTTTGGATTTATTGGGCCCTAAAACTGAGGCTGATTTAGCACCTGTGCCTAAAACAGATAAGAAAACAAAAGGCGGTGAGGCTGCAAAGAAAACCAAAAAAGATAATCAACAAGGTAAGTTTCAAGTTAAGTGTTTAGCATAACATAATAAAACATAAACAATACAATGAATAGAACACTGAATGTCACCTTTAAATGCTGTTGGTAGGTGATAATAGGCTTGGTAATGCCGTGCTAACTAATATAAACTAGCTGTGGACCGAGCTTCACTCTGCATTGCCATCTGGCGGCATAAGATCATGTTTTTTCTGAAGAAAATTTGAATTTGAGTAGTGCAAACTAGCATTATGACACAAAAATACCAGTAAGACTTTGCACTGTTGTTAACCGATTTATCATCTGTTGATAGCGATGGCTAAGAGGTGGAGGCTCTACAAATCAGTTTTATTTTTTGTGAGAATTCAGTTTTATGGATAAGACAAGACACCTATAATAATAGATAAATTTTAAAATATATGAAAACTGTCTAAATACAAAATTTGCTAATCATTGGAATTGCTACAGAGATAGCTGAAATTTATACTTATACATACAATATTTATATAATAAGTTGTTAATTTTAATAAGCCCATTGTATTGGCTCATTTCACTAATAAACCCAAATATTTTCATCTTACTGAACTTTTAGAAAAGTATGTTATAACACCATTTGTTATATATACCAGGTTGGAGATACACTTAATTATTATAGAGGTAGATAAGATATGTCTAATATTCCTTTTTTTTTTACATCCATACAAAGAGAAAAGAGTGCAAGAGATAATATAAATCATATAAAATGCATATATGTTATAAAGGAAAGGTATTGACTTGATAACAATGTTAAAAGATGATGAAAAGCTTATTTTGAAAGAAAAGACAGATATTTTGAAGAAGATTTTTGATGAATGAAAGAAATCACTGGAGCTGGGTGCTGAAAAGTGTGCCGGTCAATATGGGCATGCTGAGAGATCAGTATGAATGAAGTAAAAAATGGAAAAGCTGGATAGAATACCAGTGAAAGTATGGATGTTCCTAAAGTTGGATGGATGGATGAATGAGACCGAAGAGTGAACAAATTTGGTATGCCTGCACAGAGGGCTACGGATGCCATTTTTGCTCTTCACCAACTATGCGAAAAAATACAGGCATGTTGTTCATGTTATGTACTGTTGTGCCAGTACACATACGTCCTGTCCGCTACTGGCGAAAGCGATAGTTTCGAGGTCTCGGTGGACTTACACCCAGGGTTGGTATTAAGTATCTGTTTTGCTTGTTTCCGACGAATTGTATTTGACTTGCTCCGATTATAAGTATGTTGGATCACTTGTGCAATGCCCGTCACATTATATTATATTAGTTATACCGTTATAGACCTTGTTATCCATGAATACCCCTTAAGCTTAAAGGATATATGTACAAGTCGGTCATAAGACCTGCCGCATTGTGTGGATCTGAGTGTTGGGCAACCAAAGATTCGGATGAAAGGATTACATGTGGCCAAAATGCGAATGTTAAGATGGATATGTAAAGTGGCGAGAAGGAATAAAATTAAGAATGAGTATATTAGAGGATGTCTGAAACTTGCGCCAGTGACTGAGAAACTGAGGAGCAAGAAGTCAGCGTTGTCAGGGCATGTTATGCGGAGAGATGAAGGGAATATAACGCAAACAGTAATGAGAATGAATGTGGCTAGTTCCAAGGGTAGAGAAAAACCGAGGAAAGTATGGATGAATTGTGTGAAAGATGATATGTATACGAAGGGTGTGTATTTTGATATGACGTCTGAGGAATATCGAAGATAAGCAGGTATTGTGCTGACCCTGTGAGGCAGGTGAGAAAAGGGCAGGGAGATGATTACATCCATACAAAATTTTTGATTACAGATACTAAAGTATCAGAAAAAACTGAACCGCCTGAATCCACTGGTGGGGCAATATCAATGATGGATTTAATGAAAAAATTACCATTCCATGCACCAGGAGAGAATTATAAGTCAGATGGTTATGTTGTAACCCCTAATACAAAAAGGTTACTTGAAGAACACTTAAAAATTACTTCAGGAAAGGTACGGACACGATTTCCGCCTGAACCAAATGGAATCTTACATATAGGACATGCTAAGGCCATTAATATAAATTTTGGTTATGCGGCCGCTCATGATGGTTTGTGTTTTTTGAGATACGATGACACAAACCCAGAGAAAGAAGAAGAGAAATTCTTTGTTGGAATCAAAGAAATGGTAGAATGGTTAGGTAATTTCTTTTCAATATAGTTTTCTTCATTATTCCTGAATAAAATAATAATAGTATTTATTAATCTTGTCTATATGCTTACTTTTTAGGATATAAACCATATAAAATAACACATTCATCAGACTATTTTGATCAATTATATGAATGGGCAGTGCAGTTGATTAAGAAAGGTCATGCATATGTGTGTCATCAAAAATCGGAAGAAATCAAAGGGTTTAATCCGCCTCCGTCACCTTGGAGAAATAGACCTATTGAGGAGAGCCTGCAGTTATTTGAGGTATTAGACACTACTTGTTACTATTGTCTTTTTTTTTTTGCAAATTCCTGAGAATTTATTATATTTATATCAATATTATAAAGAGTAAAGATTTGTTTGTACTGGGTAAACTGAGAAAAGACTAAACATTTAAATATTTCTCCCACTATTAGCAAGTCATGTTATCCTGAAGTAACATAGGCTCTATTTGTGTATATTATTTGAATGAAACTTTTTATTTTATATTCATATTTTAAAAGAATTGAACATTAAACTTCTCAGGATATGAAAAATGGTAAAATAAATGAAGGTGATGCAACCTTAAGAATGAAAATAACTCTAGAGGAAGGCAAACAGGATCCAGTTGCCTACAGAATCAAGTTTATACCTCACCACCGCACGGGCAACAAGTGGTGTATTTACCCCACATATGATTATACTCATTGTCTCTGCGATAGCATAGAACACATTACTCATTCACTCTGCACTAAAGAATTCCAGTCTCGAAGGTAATTATGCTTTCAGTGTTACTAAAAAAACAGAAAAAATGTATAGAGTGTAAGAAAATTTATTTCTTCACTAAAACTGTAGAGTTTGTACACTAGGCAAATATAAACAGAAGTTTAAATTATATGTAATTGGTAATATGTTAATTACTCATGCTATTTATAAAAAAAAATCAACACACAGATCAAATTAATCAGGACTATGAAATATATTTAACTCAATTTTCCTAGTATGCTTATTCAATAGTTGTGTTTATCAAAGCTATGTCGCCGTTCGTATTTTGTTTGCGGTGGTTTGATGAAAAAAGACATCAGTGATTTTAAACCATCATACAACTCATTTTTCTGAGTTTAAACCTAACTAGGTGAAATAACTACTTGGCTACAAATAAGTCAGTAAGTGAAAGCTCCATTGATTAAATTGTCTGTTAATTTTTCAGATCTTCGTATTATTGGCTATGCAATGCTCTGGACATCTACTGCCCTGTACAATGGGAGTATGGTCGCCTGAACGTAAATTACACAGTGGTCTCCAAGAGGAAAATAGCAAAGCTCATTGATGAGGGAGTTGTTAACGGTATTTAATATTTATTTATCTTTCTAATTTATTAGGTGCAGGCAATTAACATGGCAATAACATGTAGAGTTCTGCAACTGCGATGCTGCATGAATGGTCCACTCGACCAGAGCGTAAACAAATAAGTACTTACGTCCGTAACCTACAGGGGTAGGCAGAGATAGCATATTTCAATTTGGCATGGTCATAACACCTCTCGCTTCCTCTACATTCATACCCTTGTCAATATTTTTTCATTCAAGAGTGGGGAAGTAGAGGTATTTTAAGCTTCTGCCTTTCGTCTAACAAGGTGAGGGCGGCCTAATCTTCTTTCCCTTCCCATCTCTTTCTCCTGATTCTTTCGTTAAGGATGGCTTTATTTACATCCCTCCTCTTACGCATTTAAACTAGTCGCTAGCAGTGGTCGCTTAACATGACCTAAACTACTTATACGTTTGTCTCCTTCCGTAAAAAATAATAAGCTATAAAATATCTCTACCCAGATTGGGACGACCCGCGGCTGTACACTCTGACGGCGCTGCGTCGCCGCGGCGTGCCTGCAGCGGCCGTCAACGCGTTCTGCGCGGGGCTCGGCGTCACTGGCGCGGTGGGCGCTGTCGACCCCGTCATGCTGGACGCGGCTGTCAGAGATGTACTTAATGTTACCGCACCCAGGTATCTATCTCACCATATCCATTAATTCTGATAAGAATAGAAACACTTTCAACGGTATACACAAACGAGGATACAAGTAATACTAATAATACTATGAGTCAATATACATATAGATATATAAAAGTATTTAAAAGTAGTTATAACTGCGAATTCTCAATTGAAACATTCAACATGTAAAGTTAACAAGTGTAAACGGCAGTGCGAACCAACAGTAATTCAGTACATATTGTATTATTTTTTTACAACTTCTTACAAGTAAAAAAATACGTTTTACGTAGCATTACTTACATCGATAGTCTCATCCCTGCTTACTATTGTATAAGTCAAAATTAAAACAAAATCATAATAAACGCAGCAATGTTTTTTTTATGTTTATAGATAATACAAAAAACCTTTATGTTTTTTGATATATTTTAGAACGATGGTTGTCCTAGAGCCTTTGAAAATTACAATAACGAACTACACTGGGGATGGGCCAATAGTGTATACGGTGCCAGACTTCCCCACGGAGCCCGAAAAAGGGTCTCATAAAGTGGCGTTCAACAAAGTGCTGTACATAGAATGTGCGGACTTCAAGGAGCAACCGGAAAAGGGGTACCGACGCTTAACACCCGCCCAGTGCGTAGGATTGAGACACTCTGAATATGTTATTAAGGTATGTTGTTAAATTAATACAATCTTACCATCGTCATCAGCCAAAGACGTGAATTGCTGGACGTAAGACGTCAGGCAGGCCGGCCGTAGTAAAACTGTAGCCAAAACCTTATACAGTATGGACTACGGTCGTACTGTGCCGACCCCACATAACGTAGCAGGGAAAAAAATCTCCAAGTAACGCCACCATCTAGTGGACGATCTTATTCATAGAACAAAGTCAGATTTGTTTAATTGGATTTTTTGAAATTTAAAATGTTTTGTTCAAAAGTAAAGAACTAAATTTTGTCCCTGTTCTTGCTGCTGTTTTTTAATCATTCCAACATATTGGTTGTCACACAGAGATGATTCATGACAAAAGTCATATAGCGATTTCTCCACGACCTTTCATTCGACCGTTTGTACCCTAAAACAGTTCGCTATTGACGCTACGTATAATGAGTTAGATGGGATTAAATGTTCATTATATAAAATATCTCTGTCTTTATATTTAGGTGTCAAAAGTAATAAAAGATCAAACGGGTAAAGTGGTCGAGGTGGAGTGTGAAGCAGAGAGTGTAACATCTGCAGAGAAACCAAAAGCCTTTATTCATTGGGTATCAGATCCCATAGCTGTTGAAGCAAGACTCTACGAACCCTTGTAAGTATTCCCTTAATAATGACCTTTTAATATTTCAATAGAAAATTGAACATATAAATAAGGGAGCAAGAGTACTCAATGTGTTTGATTAAGCAGATGACGTCAGTTGACTGTGTTAATAGTTCACCAGATATTAAGCGGTTTTGCCTCCCAAAGAATGAAAGAAACAGTTGAAGTTAACTTGTGGGTTCTTTATTACAAAGAAAAATAACAAAAATGATTAGGTTTGAAAAAATAGTAGCAATAATAAATTATAAAAGCCAAAATTTATATAACTTAACTATCAGATTCAAACACAAAAATCCGGAGGACGTCAACGAAGTACCCAAAGGTTATCTGTCCGACTGTCGCGAAGACACCTTAAAAGTGGTGAACGCGCTCGCAGACCGGTCCCTTGCTGCAGCCAAGGTGTACGACAAGTTTCAGTTCGAACGAATCGGCTTCTTCTCTGTCGATCCTGATACTACATCTGATAAGGTAAGTTTGTATAGAACTTAAACATGTTTATTGCCGCGTATGCACATAATAATTATAGAATATATAAGAAATATAAGAAATAAAAGATCTTGAATAATAATAAAAAAATTATAGAATTTAGTAAGAGCTAAGAAGATAATATACAATTATAAATATTTGGCCCTATTAAGGTTACAAGGCACTTCTTTATATGTTACGAGGAAAGAAAGCCCCCTCATCAACATTGTATATTAATTCTCTAGTCTGTCTTTCTGACGGTTCGCGAGATCTTCCTTATTCCTTTATCAAATTCCATGATTTGAAACTTATCGTGCCGACGACGTCTAACGACGAAAAAATGTACGGCCTCTCTAAAATTTGAGATTTAAACAAAACGATTTTGTATGCACTGCGGAAATTCCCACGGGTCGACTAGTGTCTCTGCATGTGCGGCAACGTGACGCGTCCTTCACATTTCACATCAGTTATCGAATCAGTTTAATTCGAAACATTACTATCTAAATTGTACAGTATCTGATTAAATTAACACAATGAATTTGTTTTCAGATGGTTTTCAACAGAACCGTATCTCTTAAAGAAGATACTGGAAAGTAAAAGCCAGTGTTACCATTTTTACTGTTTGTATACAATTTTGTAATATTTATGAAATAAAATATAAATAAATTCTTTTTTTATATTGTAATTAATATTTTTGATGTTTTTTTCGTAATTGGTTTAATTTTGTTTTTATTTCTTTTCATCATACTTTCCCAGCCAGACTCCCGCATCCTATCATTTCATACATTCGCGTGCGGCGCGCGTTACTGAAAAAACGCGTAAGTAACCTCCTTGGAAAAGTTGTCGAAAGAAGAGGCGTCGAAGAAAAAAGTTTTGAGAAGAATGTTGAGTGGCGAGCTCTTCCATATAGAATAAGAAGGAATATACGAAGCTGAAGGCTAACCTTCGCTAGTCGGAGAGGCACCCGAAGAAGAAAAAACCTCTTTATCGAACCCCTCCCACCCCAAACCTCTTATGGCAAGTTACTTTAGACAGCGAGTCCGGTAAGTTTTTGTTAGCCATTCCAAGCAGCCGTAGGGTTATACTCAATAATAAAAAAAAACATAGCTGCAGAGACAGAAATGATTCTGAACTATTCAGATGATGCGAAAGGATACGGGCAGATAAACAGACAGATTTCGAAGAGCATAATACGAGATATGCGCCAATTTAACACAAACCATATCAAAGAGACTATTAAGCGGAAGAAACGCTCCAAAGTGTTTGCTCGATCTGTCTATTGGGCAAAGCCGGCTGTTGAAGCTGAAGGCTGTAGATGGCAGAATTGTGTGTCTCAAACCGGAGCTCTGGTGAGGTCAAGAGGTTCTGTGGGCAGCTGTCAATGCCCAATGGACAGCGGCAATGCAGAAATCCGTCATAGATCTTTCATGACTCTCATCTCATCAACAACAAGGCACCGGGTGATGACGGAATCACAGCGGAGATATTAAAGGCAGCGGTTAACGGCTCTTAAGGTTCCCCAAAAGCAAAAGCCAAAGGGCATGGAGGAAAACTGTAAAAATGCCATTACGTCAGCCCGAGTAGGTCAGGATACGAAACATCCAACTGCTGCGTGGTGTACGACAGGGAGACGTTATTTCTATAGGACTTGGCTTCAACATGAACGGCGCGTACGTCACTCATCTTTGATTTGCCGATGACATTGTTGTCATGGATGAACTCGGTACAGTACTTGATGCCCTCGACAGTACCTCCCAACGAGTGGGACTTAAAATGAACATGGACAACACGAAAGTTATCTGGAATATTCATGTTCCACCCACTCCAATGACGATTGGATACTCTCAAAGTAACAACCGTAACCGAAATTACCCACAGAATTATAAACCTTTAGTAGTAATAGGTTGGACGGTCTCCCCAATTAACCAGCGGACTCCTGTAAGCTTGATCTATCTTATGGCTATTTATATTATATATTCGAAATTACGTAAAAATCGTCATTATCTCTCCGCCCTTTTCCCACTTATTTAGGGTCGGCACAATATAACCGTAAAGGTTTTGGCTATAGTTTTTACAGTCGGCCGTGAGTAGGGTTAATAAATAGTTAGTCTCGTAGTCAATTTGAATAAAAGTACTTTATGGAAATATAGTAGGGGGGACCAAAAAGTAGTGAGAACGACATATATATTCCTTGGTAAGAAAAAAAAATACTGGCAGGCAAAGCTGATACATATTTGAATATTAATAAGGAAAAAAATCTTCGATTCTCTTTTGTTTTCTTTTGAATGTAGTCATTTGTTTGCTTCGTGTCGGAACGTGTTCTGGAAAATGGAGAAAAACGAAGTTTAAAAAAGTTAACGACGCAAAGGATTCATTGCAATTTGGAGGCAACATTAGGAGAGTCTGCTCCGTTGTATTCCAATGTCGCAAGGTGGGCTTCTCAATTTCGAGTAGGGAGAACGAACACGGAAGACGAACATCGTTGCGGCCGTCCATCGACGTCAGTCACCCAAGAAAATGTTGCGAAAGTCGAGAAAATTG
>DWTW01000303.1:0-17610 GCA_018246275.1 Papilio slateri
AAGTGGAACAGGTGGAAGAGTTTGTATATTTGGGATGTATGTTTAGTAGAGATGGTAGGCATGTTAAAGATTTTGAATGACGAGTGAATGCGGGAAATAAAATGAATGGGGCTATAGGTTCAGTAGTGAGGAGACAGAAGGTGTATGAAGGCATGTCTGGCAATACGCAACATACTGTACTACAACAGTTAATAAGTCTATCTACCATATCATCTCCTTGCCCTTTTCCCATTTTCACTTACATCTTTCCCCTATCAACCATCTCAAATATGTCTGATTTCATAGCCTTCTTACATATCAACATTTCCATACCACACTATCCTCTTGCTCCTCAGTTTCTGTCACTGGTGCAACTTTCAGACTTTCTCTAATATTAATATTGTCCATTCTCAACATACTACTACACATCCATCTTAATATTTGCATCTTGGCCACATGAAATCTCCTTTCATCCGAACATTTGATTGCCCAACACTCAGATACATACAATATGACAGGTCTTACAACCAATGTGTAGATCTGTCCTCTAAGATATCATTTACAAACCGGTGCTAAACGTAGATAAACATGGGCTGATGATACTTTATCCACATGGAACCAGACATCTTCAGGCCAACCCCATTTTATCAAATCTTCATCTGAAAATAAATATGTTATTGACAAAAGTGTAATTATAAAGAAAAATGTTGCTCTTCTCTGCAATTGTGAATGAAAATACTTGACTCAAATATAAATCCTAATATTTTTAAACATGTTTCATAAAATCATCACAAAACAAACCACAAACAAATGATGACTTGTGTACAACTTAAGATTTATTTATTTTTCAAAACTGAATACCAAGTTGCAAATTTGGTTATAGATATAAGGTACTTACAGGTATTTCAAATATCCTAGTAGTCTGTGTTTGTAAAACATTTATACTAGACATATATAACAATTTCATTTGAGTTTTGATTATCGATTCACTAGAAAAGTTGGCGCTGTATGTGTATATATCCACTTTGATCACTATCATATGTTTATATGGGTTTATGACTACATATGTTTTTGCAAGCAACACAATTGGAAACACTTACTTTCATGTTTATCGGCACCCATGAATAATGTCACTGCTGGAGACACTACGTTACTAGTAAAATAGAAAACCATATTCAATGTTTAAATTATTTATATAGGTTAGGAATAATCAGGTTATAAGAGCTGAATCGTATATAATCTATTCATTTACGAGAAAATGAAAGTTGTTTTCAATGTCCCATTTAACATATTTTGGCACAAAACATTGCGATGGGTGTAGCTATATCAGTCTATGTGATATTTAATACCAAGAACAAAAGCAAATAAATTATTTTGAATATTTAATATTTATGACAGTTAAATTTATTTATGTCCTCGCATCAGTGCTGCTTTGACAACACTTGACAATTTGACATCAAGGTGGCTCTGGCTTGACAATCTAAATTTTACGTTTTAAAATGTAATCAATAGTAATTAGTAACAAACGTTTTGCCACTTGAAAATCTGTTTCTATTCAGTATTTTTTAAATATCGCAGCGTAGCATGATTCTACTTAAATATGATTCTCTGTTGTCTGACTGCCTAATTATCTACCTAGAATTTTAATTTTAACACTGCTACATAACCACTATACTACATTAATACACACTACGTGTACATAATACTTTTTAATTTGTGTACATGACGTAGTCTGTAGTCATACATACTCTTTGAAAAATTTTATTTTTTAGATTTTATAGTCTGTTTTTTTTTTCAACTCAGAGTCTAAATTGACATTATATGGGTTGCCGGTTTTTTCAATTCTTGAATAGTGATGTGCCACTATCATCAACACAATCCTTTTCTCTCCCATCATGGGACACTATTTGATTTAAGGTATTTTCGGGAAGCTAAATTTTCATTCTCTTTATGCTCTTTCAGCATCCTGTAGATTGAAGCTCTGAATATGTTTAGGATTACAGCAGTTTTTAAAACGCACTCGTATTTTTTCGGCATCTCGGATGGAGATTCGGCTGTTTAGTTTCAATATATACATGTCTCTTTCCGTTTTGCTAAATGATATGAGTTTACGTTTTTTTCTTAGTGATACACGTTCTTCATCATTCTTACGCTACGATGTTGAAGACTGAGCTGAGTTCAGCGAAAACAAAAGCTTATCAAAACTACAAAACTTGTCACAAAAAATAACAAAGTAACAGAAACAATCTCAACGAAAATATAGCAAACAACACTTGATATTCAATCACAATATAGGAGAAGAAGGACGAATAAGGTAAATAAAATGGCCTCTAGTGAAATTAAGGGTATTTAAAATATAAAATTTTTGAATTTTTAGTAATCCGCAAAATAACTGTCGTATTAATTTTTTAATTAATCTAATCGTCTAGTCGAGATAAAAAGTAACCATTCAACAAACCGGTATCGTAGGTACAAGACTTGCATAAAAGAATTGGTAGCATTATTTGTAAATTTGACATTTGTATATGTCAATTCATTCTCTGAGATAAAAAAAAACAGATTCTAATTAATGTATACTCACAGATTAATAGTATGTTGTTACACAACAGATGGGACAGTAAAAACCATTTAGACTCGTAGCGAGTTTAGTATGCAAGACAAATGATGAACAAAACACTAGATGGCGAAACCAGTCATATTAGGGATTGATACGATTTTTATCGATATCGGTATTAGTGATTGACATTCGTTTATCGATAATAGTTCTTATATTGTATTAATTATATTATTTAATATTATTTTGGGTACAATGAAACAACCAGTAATGTTAATTTTTGTTTATTTGAAATTAAATTAATTTTACGGATTTCATTGCGTTTGTATAATGTTCCCGACGTTTCGAGTACTTTACAGAACTCATGATTGTAATAAAATCCTTTAAATTATTTTAATTGCAATGTGTAGTATTCACACAGATCATGTGTCTGCTTAAATATGAAAACGCATGTGGGTATCTCTATTTTTTAATCCTAGTTCTAAGACAATGTGTAGCTTCAAGAAGCATTTCAACAGTATTTATCAATGAGTTCTTCAAAATTAAAATAAAATTATATTTAAAATAACATTATCGCTTTTTATATTCCTTAGTTTTCATGTATAGATTCTACTTTATCTACTTAATATAATAAAGCTGAAAAGTTTATTTACTTGAACGCGGTAATTTCAAGAACTACCAATCGGATTTTTTTTTTGCATTTGACAGCCCAATAATTAAGAAAGGTTTATTATAGGCTATTTAACATCACGATACGACCCTTCGGAGCCGAGCAAATTAGTCTGTATTAGTACTAATTCGTATTAGTATATACTGATTTCCACCACAATTGTCTGTTGTATGCAGTGAAAGTGAACCGTACTCAAAGATATGAAATAGGTAATCTAATTTCGTTGAAATTAAACAGCGCGACGGGTGAAAGCACAGGGCACAGTATATTTTTAATAAATCAATTCTAAACACAAGTAAATAAGCTAATTTCTTGTTCAACAAGCAGAATATAATTATCTGCGAAGCATGCCGCAGCTGGAAATGACCTGAAAAGAACGACGTGTAATGTATAAAGGCGTCCGCGGCAGAAATCGTATTGTGTGGAGGCGGCTTTATGCTCGCCACGAGTGAAGCTCGTGTTTACCGGCTCCTATACACACTTCTCTGTCACGTCACCTAATTAATAGCGCTTCTTGCACATTGTTATTCCACGTCGTTCCTATGGTGAAATGTAGAGCAAATATTTGTGCCGTTTGTTTGGATTATTCCAAGCGAGTGGTAAACGATGTTTTTGTTCCTTCAGCCAACACAGATGTTACGTACGATATTCATTGGAAAAATAGTGTCAAAATATTTTAAAAAAAGATACTCGGTCATTCGTAATAGAAAGGAGTACTTCCTTAGATAAAAATTTTCATCCAAGTACGATATGATTCGGATTACGATCAAGCAAAGCATTATTTAAAACGAGGCCGTTATTGAATATTGGTGTTAGTGATTTTACGAAGTCGCCGATTGGCTACTTAAATGGTGTATGGTGTGTGATTTTTTTTATGATTATGTGATTATGTACGTGGAGGCATAATAACATCTTTGACTGACATCTTACTAATCAAAATATACTGTAAAAATTAGTTGGTGACCGAATTCATAAGATTCTACTTATCCAAATCGCTTCAAAAAATAAAACGGTTTTCAAATATTTTATATAGTAATTTAAACTAAGTGCCGGCTGAAGAATGATAGTTTCTTCTGAAGAATTTATGGTTTATATAAATTAATCCAGTGCAAAAGGGACTGGGTCAAACCGACTCGCTTTGATTTCTAGCTAGGTCACTATCTATATAGGCGAGGTTTTGATTAATCACACTACGCTCGCGTTGACACTTTGCTATATTAGAAGCTTTTAATGTATTAAATTGAAAATATATTTGCATTGTTTTAAGGGGCCTCCAAACGGGCAATGTTTTTATTGCACTGCGTGGCTTGTTGAAAATTTATTGCCCGGCCATTACAAACACATCTTTATTGCAGCTATGGCTGAGCATTCTATGGCTGGGCCATGCGTTGCAATGGAATGACAAATGATTAACGTATTCATTTATGTTTGTACTACAATACTTATTACAGCACCATTATTAACTGTATACGTATTTCTTTTTAGAGAGCAAGAGCACCTAGGTGCAGAAGGAGAATCAAGGCTTGACCTGTTAGAATTCTTCAAAAATAACAATGACTGAGAGAACGAAATCTCTCCTACAATTGCATTTAAATGAAAAATCAGATTTAAGGATATTCGAAGCAGTGAATAAATTTAATAAACTATACATTTAGTTTGTATTGACTTGAAATTGGACAAGTAAAGTAGTGAGTACTTAAACGCACGTCCATTCTTCTTCAATATTTAATGCAAATCCATATATCCTACCTTCTTCCTTTTATCTTATATAAGACCCCAACTATAATTTCCCAGAAACAGAAGGTTCCGATTCAAGTCTATCAAGAATACTATATGATGAAATGACGGAACGATTTGAAATATTTGTTTAACAAATTATTAACTTCAATATATATATTTCTTTATTACATTCATTGTATAAGAATTTCCTTACAGTATTTCTTATTTCAAATGGATTATTTAAGGAATTAATTAAGGAAAAACACATAAATATGTATGTGGTTTTCCTTAAAAGGTGTTTCATTCGTTTTAGCTTTTAAAAGTTGAAAAAAACCTTCTTTCAATTTGCGTAATCCAAATGAAGTAATCAAAATTTCTCCGAAAAAAGGAACGAAATGGGGGATTAGTGATTATTCAAAGAGACAGCAAAATTCTTTGCCGTTCAGGCTTTTTCCAATATTAGATGTTATTGCGACGAAAACAAGATTTATTTAATTCAATTTGTTATCCTTAATTAAAGCCTCGAGTGATAACATATCTTCTAACAAACAAAAACGCTGCTGTCTTCCCTAGCTCAAATGTCATCGCTGTATTTAGTTATATTCTGTATATATCGCTGTATATAGTTATATGTATAATATATATATACAAGCACGAATAAGAATCATCAATTGAAGCTTGCCAACTGGCGCTTCCTAACAATTTATTGGTATTAAATGTATATAGTACAAAAACACTAAAATTTAAACTGAACCTATGCATTGAAATTGTTGATTTTTTGTTTCTAGTAAATTTAGAAAAGCTATTTTTATTTTTGTCGATGGTTAGTATTAATTTATGTACATAAACGTCCAAATTAGTATCTAACGGGAGCCACTCCGAAGTCCAATCGGCCTGTATTTTTTTTGCTTTTATTACATAAAACAAATGATAAACTGAACGATAAAATTACAACTCTACTAGAAATATCTCAAAAGGAAACTAATAGATGGCTCCAAGGGATGGGTAGCCCCGAGTAAACCTGCATTTATGTATGTATTTTTACTAATATTCATCTCCCTGTCCTGTTCCCAGTTTATGTTGTCACAACAGCCATCCAAACCGATCTGTCATACGTCATTTCAGTCCTCACTCCCTTCTTAATCATGTCACGCTTTCACGCAATCCATCTATCTCTTCTTAGGCCTACCCCCACCGACATAACCCTCCACATTCATGTACAAAACTCTCCTTGTCACATGCCAATATTAGCAAAGGGAAATATTCGTTACTAAGCTATTGAACCCCCTTTCATTTTTTACATACAAACTTTTCTTTTCTATATAAAGGTTTGAAACACATGTGCAATTCTGAACTGGTTTTTGCAGATGTTTTGGGCTGCAGGTGAACCGCTTGCTCGTTTGTCGATTTCTAAAATAAAAATGTTCTATAGAAAAGTCAACGATAAATTTTTCGCAGGCAAACGAAACTTTCAACTCTCTCGTCCCCAAAAACAATTATGTATTATCTGATGTTTAAAGAATCTGCTATTTTAATAATACATCATTCTATCTTATGTTAGATTCATCGATGAATTGGGTAACAAGCTGATCACAATACTCAGGTTATTCTTTCTAGTAAGAAATGAACCGGTGGAATTTCATTGCTTAAGACAGGCCTCTTACACACGGCTAGGGAGAACACTATTGCCACATTCCCTGGCTGCTTCTATGCTATGACTGCACCTGCTATGACTAGACAGCACTTAACAAAAGGTAAAGGGAATATCACACAGACGACTTCTAGCTACATAGGAGCAGTTATCGACATACCAAAACTGCTACAAAACTAGTAATAAATATCGCTGGTAACGAGTTGTTAAAAAACAGAGTTATCAACGGCCATGCGCTTGTTCGCAATATAACAGCAATAGAACAAAACAAATAAATAAAAGATCACCGACATCCATCAATGGCAGCTCACCGACACATAAACACGTCGTAAAAGCAAGTTTTGTACAATGCCAACATAAAACCTTTTATCGTTGCTTCGCATCGATTCCTAAAAGAACACACCCATTGTATACTATAGCCACATTTGTCTGAACATTTTTCGATATTCTTTTTCAGGTACAGTCAACTAGAATAGTATAATAAATATCAGTACAATGGTCCATATACCAAAACGTAACAGCACTTCAAATATATTTCAATATCTTCAAAGTAATCCTCGCTTTGACACTTCACATCTCGAACGTAGGTAACATTGAAAGAGGAAATATGTCACGTATAGTGTATATAAGTACAGTCGTGCACGAAAGCGACGAGCCAATTCTTATACGCGAATCAGGTTGCAAACTCACGTGGAATATCAAATAAATTCTGAGATCGGAAAATTCTTTCGAGTTGGTTGGAAACGTTACAAAATAGTGAAATCGGGCGTTTTGGACTTTATTCGAAGTGATAAAGGGAGTTATTTAAAATTATACTTTTGATATTAAATAAAGAGAAATAGAGTAATGCCAGAAAAAAAAAAACGAAGCCATTTTTATCGATACGCTAAGCCAGTCGTCTGCCCCCAATGGGACGTAGCACTGTAAGATTTAGTAAATATCATATAACTCTCAAATAATCTTGACTCCAGGGGACATTTTCCCACACTGCCACACAACGATGTGAATTTTCCAGCCTCAAAAAGATAAAGTTTCCAAAAAGTAACATGGAAGCAAACAGTTCTACGAAACAAAAGAGTATGTAGATGTAAAGGTGAAGATACGTTTGAACATATGAATATTTTAATTATAAAGAAAATTATTAAGTACGTACCGTACGTATATGTACCCTTTAACAATTCATAAATTATTAAACGGTCGTCGGTCGCAGTTCCGAGCTGACTCCTACGTAAAGGTTGGACATATGTATACGTTGAACGTACAAATAAGCCTGCAGTGTTGTTCTTGGCTGTTTACCAAGTACGAAAAGAGTGGGTTGAATAGGCGCCAAAACTAATAGTATTATCAAGGTCCGCAGAGAGAACAACTTATGGTGGTAGTAAAATATGACGTAACTAAATGTATTAAAGTATTTTTAGAAAAAAAATAAACAAGGTAAGTAAAACAGTTTATAATATATTAAATAATAATAGATGTTTATGTAAAATTATAAGAATTAATGTTATGATTGTAAAATTATTACTTTTTGTTCGAATTATAGATACAAACGTAAGTAAAGTTTATATCATAAAATTACTCACGTAAAGAAAAATAAAGGTGATAAACTAGAAATACAGACTAGTTAGACAGAATAGCAGTTTAATGTTCAATTGTTTTTTTTTAGGTTAGGTTAAATTTAAAAGGTTTTTTTATGCATATAATACTTTATACCTTCACGTCTTGAGGTTTCGTCCGAAACCAAAAGAAATTTTATAAATGTGACACAAAATAACCATTACTGATTTCATCTTAAAGAGCTTAGGTTAAAGAGATCATATAAGTCACTTTGTATACATTACATCACCATATAATACTGAGTCGACTTAAATACATTTTTCTGCACAAAAATATCAATTTAGTCTATTTTAAATTTTGTGTCCACAAAAAGTACACTTTTTTGTTAAAGGAGGTGAAGTTTTATAATTTTTTTTTTAATTTTCACATCATTTCAATAAAATTTAGGCTTCATTATTAACTGAATAACTAATTAACAGCTAAACTCCCTTCTTCTAAACTCTCGTGGCGTGGGGTGGATGTTGTAGTTAATGACTATTTTCGGACCTGTCCCTCATCAGGGTGAGTGGGTCGCGCACCGCTCTATTTTTAGAATTTTTATTTCGAACCTAAGACCTTTTGTTTTACTAACAGTTCTTTAAACAATTAAGCTATTCCTACTTCCTTTGCAAAGTATACGTGCACAGGTTGGTCTGAAACCTTTCCAATTTATCTTTAGGTCTAAGCTTAGCATCACGTTACTACAACTTGTAGGACTTCTCACGATGGCTTGAATAACACGAGCGCACATTTCGATTGTATGCGAGTGCATTTTAATAATTTTTCTTTTTTATTATAAAGGGAGATTAAAACGATAACAATGTAAAATTTATTAGTCATAAATCGCGGCACAGTTTTCCATTTTCATTTTTATTTTGGTTCACGTCCGACGACCGCTTTACTTTATTTTGTTTTTTTTTGTTTTTGTAGTACTACATGTACTACAAAAACAAAGAACTGCATCTTTTTATGAATCTTTTCGCCAATTTTAAGCGTCTGTTTTAAGGTTTTGTCTGTTTTGACGCGACAACGTCTTATAAATTGATGATAGCGGGTCCCGCTGCGCTCGAGCCGAGAGTAACCGATCATTCGCGATCTATGTACTGCGTGTCTGAACGTGTGTGAGCGAGAGCGCTGCATGAGAGAGAAAGAGAGGGAGTAGCGATTTAGGATTCGTCGTCACGAATTTAACGTCCGAGCGCCTTGCGCCCAGAAACCTGGGATTTTTTTAAAGGTCAGATTACGCCTCTTCATATTGAACAGGAACGAGAAAAATTAAATAAAAGTCTGTATGTGCATTACGATTTTAGGTTGAGTTTTTGTTACAATGAGTTATAATCACATATGGAAGAAGAAAACGAAACTATAACGGACCTTTTCAAAGCCAAATTACATGCGAATAGAATTTCGTAGAGTGATAATACAAATAAATTGCCGTGTCCATGGCTTATTAAAATAAATCGTTTCGATGTGTTTCATGCGTTACACAATTACCTGTATAAAATTCTCTTAGGATGAAACGGCGTCAACGAAATCGTGTCCATTATTTATGAGTATTATGTTTTTACAGAACATTGAGTTTTCCTTTTGTTTCTTAATATCAAGGAAATGACATTCGTTACTGAAATGTAAGTCATTTGGTCTGTACATCGAATAGGACAACATTTATGACTGACATAAAAGATTACCATGATACTTAAGTTCTTTCACGACAAGAGTTAGTAGGGTGGTGGTTTACTATTTGTTGGTAGCCTGTTCAAAAGAGATTTCACTTTTAAGTTAATTTACATAAAAAAATCAGCTTACACAATTAAGAATTTGTGTTTTCAAAATCCTCAGACCTCATTGTATGTAAAATACAGTAAGCTTGAGAAGTATAAGATAGCCATTCCTACATCTGACATTTCTATCTACTAAAAGAATTGAGAATATTTTTGAAGCGACTACCGTTAACTTTAAGGCTGCCACACTTACGTAATACGAACTTATACACACAGCCACTCAGGCCCATTAATTATTTAGAATGCTACAAACAGTTTTACGCGGTAAGGGCATTTGGCTACTCGGGCAACCGGCAACTTTGCTGCATCTACCCCCTAGCCTTGACCAGGTATAATTATAAAAAAGTGAAAATCCGAGTTAATTTTTAAGTAAGTTCAAAACAAACTTCTACAGGGGACGAGAATCTACCTTGGGGTACCTTTAGTCTAAACGTGTAAGTAAGTCAAGTCAGTACCGGACATGAAAAAAAGAATTAGAAATATTATTAACAAGGCATAAGACAAGCCTTCGTTTTTGAAAAGGAGACATGAGAGATGAAAATATAATTAAAGATAATCATAGATTGAATAGAGGCAAAATAACATTGGCGAGGTAATAACCAGTAATTGTGTACGTATTATGGCATTCCAAAACAACACGATTCATTTTGATTTAGTATCGTCTAGTTAACACCGAAATCGGTCCCCAAGTAGCGACTTATAACAAAACTAACCTAAATTCATGGCTATTAATATAAATTACATAGATTTACAAGGCCTTTTGGGAGCTAAATTGCTATTATTTCCCTTTACACAATGTGAAAAGGCTTTGTTGTAACGATTACTTTGGACCTCGGTGTATTTTGACATCAATTTTAATTATACATTAACAGCTTCCATCAGCTTCGAAATTTCAGTGTCATATGAAAGATACAAGGTAAGTACTCAAGACTCTAAAATCAAATTAACATAAAGCTATACTTCCATAGACGTCTGCAATCAATCGTATAAGAGTGTCAAATTGAGGGGTCGTTTTTAATATTTATTAGCTTTTGTAAGTAATGCTATTTTATCACGGTTAAAATAAAATATCTAAATCATTTGCAAAAAAATACGACGGGTATTACATTACAAAAATATACAAAACAAAGTCGTGTTGGTTACACTTTTTATAACTCCGGCTGCAAAGATTTTTTTTTGGATTTTTCTCCGCCCCGAATATAAAAAAATAATATAAAAAATATAACATAAAAAAACCTTTTTTATACATTTTTTGTATGCGAAGTTATCTTAGATAATAACAGAATAACAGATACTACAAAGTGTATATAATTATACATCCACGTAACAAATCAAAAAATGTAGAATATCTCTAGGTATAGAAAGCGAGTAGACCCGAGTGCAAATTATTCAGCAATTAATACAAAAATGAATACAGCTAATAAAGTAACACAAGATAAATTAATTCAAAGGTGTAACGAAGTTTGGCGGGTCAGCTTGTGTCCAATAAAAAATAAACAAAGGGTATACAAGAATCTGATTACACAAGAATATGTTTCTTTTCAATAAAAAATCATTGTTTCAATGACCCAACGTTGTAATACCAATGGGCTGGAAGCCAACGATAGGGTGATTTAGATTCATCCCGAACGGGGACTTCTGAAACATGTAACCCAGCTGTTGCCCCGAATTGTAACTATTTTTAGAATACGAAAGCATAATACAGAAAATAAAAACAAAAAGGTCTTGTACTAAGAATTGATTACAAGTGGAAATCTTTACCGTCTTCCTTTTTGTATAATGTAATTTACATTGTATTTATTTGTATGGTTGATTACAATTACACAATACATCCTATGATACATAGCCCTACTAACTTTCACTTCGACGTCACTCGCATTCATTAATTATTACATCCCAAACAGCCGATGTTATACTAAATTGAATATTGAACTGACCGCCGGTATTTACTTATTATATTTACAGATGGTGTTGATTTTTTTTCAAATTGCTCAAACTCTTCGTCGTTTGTTTTTTAGCCCTTCAGACGCAATAAATATTGATAATTTGAGAGGTTTCTATGATGATGTAAATAAACACATTTTTTGCGCTTACATTGTAGACGCTGGCTGAACCCTACGAGTTAGATCAAAATAATGTACAACAGTATTATACACCTTAAGAAGGTCTACAAAAAAATCTGCGATGGTATATGTCTATCTCTTAGGGATAAGTCACAATAACCATTTTTTATCCTTTAGTTTTACGAGAAACGAGAAATACAAAATTCAAATTCAAAAAATTCAAATAATGGCTTAATTGCTTTCATTTCTTATTTACTTTTCGACGATTTACGATTCTTATCTACTTTAGTACCTTAAATACATTGTGCATTTAATATAGATCAAAATGGCCCTTTACAGTATGTAATTTAAATGAATATATTACAGATTTAAAATGCAGGGACATAGCGGTTGCGACGATACCGGCCGGGCCTATAAATAGCGTGTCGAAGGCCGCGCTTCGCGCCCGTTGATGATAGGAGCGTTGCTGGAGTTTCTTCCGCCACTTCTACTAGCGCGAACGCTTTCCGAAGTGGTAGTAATGTTAGCTGTAGACAGATAATAGCTACCGATCGAGCAGAGGTTCGGCCCTCTCGGGTAGTGAGGAGTGACAGTCCAAGCCGAAGTCCCCTCTCGGGGCCCTTGAGTCCATGGAGCATCCGCCGAAGCGACCTAAGAGCTCGGCAGCCTCCCAATCCGGTATTAATAATAACAATAAAGTAACGGCCCGAGCCGAGGCTCCCGAGTGAGCCCTCAAGCTTAGTTACTCTTAAAGAGGTTTAAGCTAAGCGCCTTCTGCGCTTGGCCACCTCAAGCCTGGTGAATCTGTGAAATCCTCCTCCAGGCTAACAGTGGCAAGCCAGTCACAAAAAAACCACGCTTCGATTTATAGCACTTTATGATTAACAGCGATCGCACGCGTTTATTGGAGCTCTTTAGCAAGGAAAGTAACAGGTATTATTACTTATTAAAAACGTGATTTTCAGCGCAACAACATAATCCGTACTTATACGTACGTTACGATAAATTAAAAAAAATACATTCGAAATTGTATGATAGTATTTATTTAAATATTAAAGTGATTTTTTTAAGACAAAACGTTTTTTAGAAATCGTGTGTTCTTTAGTCGGTATTAAGGCTAATTTTTAAACCGCACTTATAGTAAGTACCTTAAGTTAGATAGGATTAGATTTGAGCGTTGAGTGTTTTTCACATGGCCAAATATGTCGCTCTTTTAAGAGTAACCTCTAAAGCAGGGTTTCCCATACTGTGCGCCGTAGAAAGCACAGAGGGGCGCCGTGAGGCGATCCTCTATTATACTGCTCCGAAACCTTAAGTATTGGAGTTTTGATAAGCGTCCTTAAAAAAAGCGGTTTTCCTATCTCTGATAAATATTTTAATCTAACAAGTATATCTCCTAACTAGTAACGTACCTGTCTATTTCGAGTAGCTAGGTTAAGGCGCTGCCACAAAATTCTAAACTTGGAAGTGCGCCGCGGACTGAAAAGATTGGGAACCTCTGCTCTAAAGAAAACATGTTTGTATTGTTTAATGACAAAAAAAGCTGTGAACATAGTATATATAAAGACATTCTGTAGTATATTTAGTATCAGCATTGGACCCGTGCGAAGCTGGGGTGGGTCGCTAGTTTCAAATAAAGAAAAAATAAAATTACTGGTTTCATTGTACCCAAAATAATATTAAACAATATAAGAACTACTATCGATAATCGAATGTTAATCACTATTATCGATATCGATAAAAATTGTGTCAATTCCTAATGTGTCGCCATCTATTTGTCTTGTGTACTAAACTCGCTATGAGTCTAAATGATCTTCACTGTCCCATCTGTTGTGTCACAACATACTATTAATCTGTGGTCAAGTCAACCAAGGCCATAGTCATAAAGTAGGTGTATTTTTTATAACACGATTTTGACATGACACTGACACGTTTTGTTTAAAAAACAAGAATTACCAGGAATCAAATCAAACAAGAATAGCATAGCCAATTATGTCAACAGCTGAAATTGGCAGAATGAACTAATTTTAAAGTCGAATCTCTATGCGTTTATAAAACTTTAAAATACTACCTAAATGATAAATTTAGTAATTTAAGTTATTGTATATATCTGAATAGAAATCTCACAACTCAAGCATCGTACAATACAATCCTCTTTAGCCAAAGTTGATTCAAGTAAGCGTAATCTCCAAACCGCGGAACCCCAAAGACATACTATAAAAAATTCAATGTTCAGTTCAATTTCTAGCGGTTTAGAAATAATCAGAAATAACTTTTATTGCTTTGAAATTTTTACACGTACAAATATAAATCTATTAGTACTATTTGTTAACTCTTGAATTTATTTCTAATCTGTACTCTACCCAAACTTTGGATTGCTTTGATATTAAAATGGCCGATGTCTCAAGCAATGATCGGAAAATAAAGCTTAATAAAAACGGAAAAGTTGTAAAAAGGCGTTCACGTAACCCAGAAGGTAATATTTTGAACTTTAAATCTAAAGTTTGTGTCTTATGGTTTTTTGGATGGTTCACTTCATAATGTTTTTTTTCTTATTGTTTAGTTCACAATATAATGTAATTTTTTGACTCTTACTACTTTTTTGATATGTGTCTTGAAATTTTAAATTGTTTCAATGTTATGTTTTTTAATAATATAGGCATTCCAACAGTTATGGTTACCATAATAATTTAACAAACAAATACAATGCCTACTTATTACATATAATATGTTGTTAAGTCCCTCGATTCCCTCCATTACTTATATTTATGATTAACATAAAATAATGAATGGAGGGAATACAAATTACGCTTCTTAAAAATCACACTGTTCCCATGAAATTGTGAAAAAAAATGAAATTGTATTCCTTATTAAATCTTGACAAATTCATTAATCATTCCTTTCTTAAATTTTAGAATGGCACAAACAAAAACAAAAACGTTTAAGAATAGCGGGCCTCGAATATGTAAATGCAAATGGAAAAGTTGTACCTCCAAAGCAGCCTGGACCTGACTGCAATTGCAGGCGAAGATGCTTTCAAAGAGTCCCTGAAGAAGTCCGCCTGAAAACATTCCAAGGTTTTTACTCAATGAAAACTCATGATGAACAGAATGCTTATTTGTTTGGTCTCATGAGACAAGTAGATGTTAAAAGAAAAAGAGTTAAAACGAGTAGCCGACGGACTTGCACCTTTGAGTACTTTATCAGAGTAAAGGGAAGAGAAACTCAAGTTTGTCAAACAGCTTTTAAAAATATACATGCCATAACTGAGAGAAAAGTGAGAGTGCTTTGTAAAAAAATGGATGATGGTGTAATGTTCCCTAGTGATAATCGAGGTAAAAACAGTCATCGGAGATCTGGGGAAGTAAGACTTCCAAATGGTGTAGTTGAGCAGATTAAGAATCATATTTATTCCATTGTCCATACACACAGACTAAAAGATTTTATTAGATTAGATAAGATTGCCGGATTAGAAATCAATATATCTAAAATGTGGAAAGACTATATTAAAACATTTGATCCAGACAATATAACAGCTACAATGCCAAAATCAAAGAGAAATATGGAAATTGCTTTGCCAAATGATCCAATGTTACATTCACATCAACCAGAGACCTTTGCTCCCATTACGCCTTATCCAGGCAGTGGTCATCTTGTTAATATAGCAGAGAATTACTTCCAGAACCAGTACCAGACCACAGCTTTAACGACAACGGCAACACAGACAAATTTTTATCAACCTCAAAATAATTCTCAAGGTATGGGTATAATTTTACAATCAACTGTTGCAAGACCAGTGCAACCCACTGCATTTATTGTCCTCCAAACAAAACCTGAGCCACCTCCTGAGACTACTTTAGCCATAAGTGACATATCATACAGTCAAAACTCAGATATCATTCAAGAGGAGACAAATAAGCCTCAAAAAAAGGTTAAAAAAGAAAGAAAAAAGGGCCCTCTGGTGAAACAATGGAGATATTCCAATATATTTCATGATGAAATCAATGGTGCTGCACTCTCTGCAATAAAAACTCGGCTTGGTATGTACTATGCTGAAAGTGATGCAGCCAGGAAAAAAGCCAAGCAGGCGCGGCCCCCCGATGTGGTGCAAACAAATCAAGTTCCACCGGAACAAATTAGGCCCACGCATACCGTCACTTTATATACTTAAACACAGAATATTTCTGCTTATACTATAACTGCCTTCAATCATGCTAAGATTAGAATTATGGTAAACTTTTACATTTACTATGAACATTATAATCTTAGTATTTAGTCATTATTTTACAACATAATTTTAAGTTTATTTAAATTAATACATCTTAATGTAAGGGCATTGAGAGAATTCCTTATATGTTTGATTGCAGCATATCAGGAAATATTTATCAAGTAATTATAAAAATGAAAACTTGATATTTGTAAATTTTGAATTACATTATAATTGTTATTTGATGACATCATGCAGACACATCACCAATCAGAATTATTTCTGTGATACAGAATGACTTCATTGCATAAATAAGTATTTACTTGAAATATTTGTTCCATTATGAAAATAACGTTTTATTATATGCAAATAACATATTTGATACATTATCTTTTTTATATTGAATAAATGACCACAATCCCATCAGATAATATATTCTGGGGGACTGGTTTAATATTTAAAAGCCATTGAAATATGTAGTCTTGTAGCAGAATTTTACCAAACTCCTAACACAATTTAAAACTATTTGAGAGTAGAAAATAGTTTGTGTTCAAATCACAAAGTTATACCTTATATTCGCAGAAAGAGGAAACTAACTGGCAATTTCCTCTATTTTATTTACAAATGAAACTCATTCTGTGATTATTACTCAATTTCTCTTTATGTTAAAAGAGCTATTATAAGTATGGAGAAAAGCATAAGCGAAAATTGTGCGCCAAAATCCGTACTCATAATGTAGTAATGACAATTTTCTTAAGATTTGTATTAGATATTGTACTAAATTTTAACAGTGGTAGAGCCCGCAACATCTGTTGCAC
This sequence comes from Papilio slateri, assembly GCA_018246275.1. Classification (NCBI taxonomy): domain Eukaryota; kingdom Metazoa; phylum Arthropoda; class Insecta; order Lepidoptera; family Papilionidae; genus Papilio; species Papilio slateri. Next base: position 17,036 of record DWTW01000303.1, read on the forward strand.
GAATGTGCCGGCATGACCGGTGAAATACCACAATTCCTCAGAAAACAGGCGTGAAGTATCCTTCTGTGTTTCATCTGTTGAATGAGTTGCTGGAGGCCCAATTTCAGTCCTCTACCCTTTCCCAATTAGGATAGGACGGGAAGAGGATGAATCTACTACAAAATAGATTTGTGAAGCTGTGCTTTTAATCGTCTTTCAAAATTATTGACATCATTTTATTTTTACACATAAAAGTTCAATGTATCCAAATGTAACAAAACAATTGCAAAATTTAAGCAGAAACTGCAAATCTGGAATTTTTTATGCCATCCCCACGTATCAAACTCTTCCTTCTCATTCAAGTATTAATAGTTACTATTGGTATCAACTAGTGGAAGTGGCATTATGATCAGGGTTGGTTCCATTATTCATTTTTAACCGACTTCAAAAAGGAGGAGGTTATCAATTCGTCTGTATGTTTTTTTTTTTATTTATTTAATAGAAACAGTATTTTTGGTTGAAACAATTTTGTCATCAAATTATTTTTAAGGCAAAATCAAATTTTAAGAAAATGAAATATTTGATGTTACTAATGC
>DWTW01000304.1:0-17610 GCA_018246275.1 Papilio slateri
GCTTAATATCCATCTCGAACAAATCTAAATCATTCTTGTAATACAACAATGATATTGAGTTTTGATTTATTATATAAAGGCTCGCGATCCAGGATTTCTATTGTTGTTCCCGGGCTGTCCATTCCCAGGATGAGGCATAAGATTTCCGTTGAATCTTTAAACAAATCGTTTTAGATGGTTTGTGATAAAATAGTGAGGGCACGGTGTAAGCTTAAGAGGCAAAGGTACAGCTCTTATGGGCTTTCACAGTACGCTTCTGTTAGAAAAAACAAGTACACGAGCGAAGGTATTTATTGAGCCTATTATAGACATCGTAATCGTCAAAAAATCATAATTTTATTTTAAATTGAGAATCACGCCACCTAGTTAAAAATTTCCAAACTTTAATTTATTTAACTTTTTTCCCATTTAGTAACTTTTCTTTCCCCTCACTATTCCTCTGTTTCTTTCTATTATCTACTTTTACATCCCTCTCGAAAACCGCCAAGGCAACAAATAATAACGTATAGAAATTGCTTACAGGAATTTCTTCCAGTTAAGATATCAAATAGCATTTTTTATAAAACTCGAAAGATTTAACTTATCTTTGCCGATCACCTTGTTTAAATAATAAGATCGTAAAAGCTGAGAGTGGGGTTCTTTTATGACATTATAGTGCGAAGAATTTTAACGTTTGTATAAAATCCTTCGCATAATGTGAAATGTGAATATTACGCTGAATAAAAGGCTCTCCAGGGAAAATACCCGGCCGAGGTTGTTGCAAGCGGGACTTAGCCTTCAGTAAATTGTTTACTTAAGTACTTAATTAGCATGTAAGCCCGCTTTAGCTCTGTCGCTTATTTCGAAATTGCTACACCATAATCTTTTTTAATAAAATAATTATCTTTGCAATCATTTTCCACGGTTTAACAGTTGATTTTTGTTGTTAACATTATTTTTTTTCTAAATATAATACAAGTATTCTTGATTAAGAATTTAACAAGAATATTTTGCAAATATAAAATCCATTTTAGACCAATCTAGTACTACCAAATACTCTTAAGAAATTGACTAAATAATCTTATTTTAAAGATTCGATACCTTTATTTTTATCGTTATTTTTGTTTCATTAATACATCTAGACAATTTTTTTTATTAAGTTAATTTCTTAACTTCTTTCTTAATTAAGTTAGTTTGTGAAAATTCAAAACAAAATAAAAAAGCAATAGATACCAAAAGGTTAAGTATTACCTTTCCTGTCCATCCACTTCTCCGTCAAGTCCTCTTCCCCTTCCTATCCTTTCCTTATTAGAAGGGATAGGAAGGGGAAAAGAAGTAGTATTAGGGCTCCGGCACCTCACTCATCAAACGAAACTCAGAAGTATTTCTACTTCACGTCTTCTGTGAGTTCGTGGTGTTTCACCGATCGAGCTGGCCCATTCGTGCAGCAGATGTTGTTGCTGCGGGCTCTACCAATGTAGAAAGACTTTTTAACGAACGAAAGAAAAGGATATTCTTCTAAAGATGTTTTTATTTTATTTTATTACAATAGTGATAAAAGTACTCATCTATTACATAAATATGTATTTATTTAAAGAGACATACAGTAACCAAAGGTAAAAAATTAGTAGGGTACTATAAAATATGAAAAATAAATACTAATGTTTCCCACAGATTGTCTCACTGAGAACAATTACTTTACAATTACACTACACTTACAATTACAATACAATTACAACACTGAGATTGAATTAAGAACTAAGGCTATATACTAGAAGAATGAAAGAAAAAAAAGACTACAAGAGAGGAGTAAGCAAGAAAACTGTAAAAATAATTAAACTATTATACAGAAAGGAGCAACAGTGAGGTTTCCTATACACAAAACCATGCACTACTGCTGTAACTGCAGCTTCAACTGTTTTAGAACATTATCTTTTTTATATTTGGAATTCAGCACTACTCGGCTAGAAGTCGGTCATTATTTAAGGTTCCACATAGCTAGGTAGCATTGCATTGCGCGAGCCCAATCATCCGATCCTCAACTGTCCTCGCCTTTCCCTCATTTATTCCCTTCCCTTTTTCTAAACAAAAACCACCTTTTTTTTCACGCTGGGAAATGCTTTATGCATCCCTCCCGGAACCGATGTTCCGGGTCACAGGGTAGGCGGGATTCCCCGGAAGGCCGGTATACCCACTAATAACCCAGCGATGTTCCGTCGCGGCGCCTGGTGGCTGGGTCACGGGAACGCTCGCGCAATCTTCCGCGACACCTAATGGTGACTAATGCCTAACCTAACCCTCCCCCCCCACCTCCGTCCCGATGGCGTTAAGTCCCTCTAAAGGGCTTAGCCCCTCCAACGTGACAATCCTAGATTCGCCACTCTATGAATTTATATGAATTGCTGGATGGGTTGCACTCGTATCGATGTCCTACATTATAGCATCTTGAAATATACGACACTTTTCGTTTTGATCTATAGGTCAAGATGTATAATTGCATACTCTTTGTAATTTCTGTCATTTCATCAGAGATAACTTTGTAAGCTTTTATTCAGAAAAATCACATACAAAAAATGTGTATATAAATATCTCTGACAGTCCGCAGTCGACCTACATCTTAACGTAACGAAGAGATATGTTAACGAATCTTTGAATACTATATCATACGTTTAACGAACAGGCCTTCAAGCATAGCTTTAGCATAAAGCGATATGGTGGGCGTTTATTGTTCAATATGCGTATAAATGTTTAATGATGCGATTACTACATTGATCCCGCTGGAAGATGCAGGTGATTCACAGAGGATGAGTGCAAAGGGTGCCAGCAGAAGTGTAAGCGCAGCGGCCGAGAGGGGCGGACGGGGGGGTCGGGGCGCAGATTGAGGCCACTATTTAACCGCACGTTGGCCGCGCAACGACCTGTTGTGATCCCGTCATGGCGCGCTACGCCCGTGTCGCTACTTTGGCCGCGTGTCTCATATTCGCCTGCGGTGAGTTCTAACCTTTTTACTTACGCTTTCAGACCTCAAATATTCCGCGACGTCATAGGCGATACAATGTCACATCAGCGCATCTCCTAATTATCAGTGGTTGCGTCGACAACTATCGTTTCACAAAAGTGAATAGTGAAGTTACATCAAACGTTTCATCCCGGGGCTCGTGTCGTAGCTAATTTTATGTTACGTTAAGTAATTAATTTCATAGAACGTGATTTCCTTGCATCAAATGACTTAAGAATGTAATCAATGCGACGCGAGCCTTTCAAGGCCATTCGCAATTATACATCACTGACAACTATCGAGCCTCAATTCTGAATGCCGCTCTAGTGAAATCGAATTTTAATACGAATTAATTTTGTGTCACAATGTAGGACATTTTCGGAATTACGAAAACATGCATGTGTCTGTCAGATCCGATAGAAGTGTTGCCCAATCCTTCACATACAAATGTCATGTCTAGAAGCTTACTAAAAATACTTACGCTTTTGCTTATGTTTACTAATTTTGAGTGTGATGTTCTCAAAAGTGGAAATAATGCATTGTATATTATTAATAAAAGCGCTAAGTGTGTGGAGTACAAACGTTTGGTAGTCGTCGCGGCTGCTCACTGCGGCAGCTGAGAACTTTCACATTCGCTCAGTGTTGCGCCGCAGCCGCGAGCCGCCGGTGACGTCACTAGGCAGTCGTGGCCCTCGCCGGCGGCGGAGCGGCACCTCGACCGCTCGTGCGCCCACAAACTTGCTATTAACTCTCATAAAAAGTAACGATTACATATGCATGGAACATTAATATGTTACGCATAAATTACATTACATTGACTTATTATAGCTCAAATAAAAACCAGCAGGTTTAAAAAAAACTGCAGCAGGTTATGCAAGTGCCACAAATAGGATAAACACATATTAAGTTGAAGTAACAGGATATTTTAATGAGTCCTATAATCAAATGTCGTAGATATTGTACGTCAAGAGTAGCTGGACATCACCATGGTTACAGCAGTCTTTTGATAAACTAAAACTTAACACAACAAATAATGTAAACAACACATTACGCAAACACCAAGCTTTCAATATGTTCAACTAATCAATTGTATTCGTGTCAGTCTCAACTGGGACACTTAATTTGCTGTAAGTAAATAATTGTTGCAAAGATTTGGTTTATTGTAAATGTAATTAATTATTCAAACGAATCATAGATACTATCTATCATCAATTATAAGATCATAATTATTTATAAAATTTCAACAACAGATATTTTTTGAGTAGTTGAAGGAGTATCTAAGAGGAGGAATATCTTTAATCTCTTTAAAGTATTATTAATAAGTAATCTTAAATCTCAAAACTATTGATGTTAACTCAAAAAAATTGTAAGGTAATACTGAAAGTGTTACTTCAATTTAATATATGTAAAATAACAAAATTACGGAACATGCTTTTTTTACGAAAGCTTAGTCCTTTAATTTTTGTTTAGTGCTGAACTTGAAATATTTTTTTTACATGAAAATGAAAGCTCAGATCTTATGACCCGGTAAGCGTTCTCTAACGTTATTACACAAATTCAAGTCTTATTATACAATTTATTCAACAAATTATGATTCGTAAGAAAAAACAATTTGATAACTTTATAATAATTTAATAAACAGGAATTAAATAAATTAAGTTCATTTGCCGAGCGATGAAATAGCAACAAAGTTATGTTTATATTTATATTTCGTTATAATGTAAAACTGTTTTAGAATTAGACTTTTGAAATCTGTTTAATGTATAGTATCTCAATATTATTTTATATTATATATTAATTCTTCTACGTAAAATCCTAAATATTAAGCTTTTATTTTTTGCAGCTTATTATAACACAAAATTCATATAGAATTCCCTCACATTTCATAAACTTTTCTAATATTACTTAAATTGCAAGGTATTAATGAATGATTATTGTTTCCACTCTGTTAAATACCTTTTGCAATACATTCTGAACGTTTTAATAACACTGTAATTAAATGATAATTAATGGACAAAAAGAAACATTGCATTTCAGAAAAAACTTAAAAAAAAAATAGAATTTAACTATTGCTAGCACTAGAACATGATGAAATGATTATTTTGAGCTTTGTGCGTACATTTGAGACCTGTTAATGGTTACTAAATAATCTTTTTTTCATTCTTATTTGGGCATTTTAATAGGTTTAATTTTTTTAAATGTTATTTACAATTTACGGTATTATTATTATGAACAATATATGAACTATAAAACCTTAACAGCTTGTTTTCAAAAGCTTCTGTATTTCTTAGCTTTTCACCAATAGGTGTCTAACCAAAAAGACGAGTGACAATACAAGGAAAGTCAAGTAGCACTAAATATTTATGAGGTCGAACTTTGGTATGCAATCGGCGTGGTGGGTCGACGCCCGCGCACACGGGCACCACTGTCTATTTGTTCACTATTCACATGACAATCGATTAAATTCTCCATTATTTTATAGTAACAGGGTCGACTGTTTTTATGTTTTGTTTATTGAAAATTAATTTTGCAATGGACACAAATCATATTTATAATTTTAAAAAATAAAACATTATCTATACCAAAGTTAAAGATTGTTAACATCTAAAATTGATAATCATATTTGTTGATGTATGAATTTTATAAATATCTCATACTTTACAGAGGAATGTTTCGCTTGTCATACAAAAGACATCAACGCGCTTACAATCGTCTTGATTTTGTTAATTTACATACAATATTACTGGTTAAAGTGTGAAATTGCCGTTTTGTACTTAATTTTTTTTTCTATGGTAAAATATATTTATTTAATCTAAGTATTTATACTCATTATCTATATATTTCTGCCATCTCACGGGAAGGTCTTTATATTTTATATGGATCGGTTTCTACCATTGCATAAAATTTATCGTTACTTACCTTAGCGGGCGATCTTTCTCGGGGTTCATTCTTCAAGTCGAAGTTTCCATTACGAAAGCGATTAAATAAAAAATGCACGGTACGTTCATAACCTAACCTAACTTCATCAAATACAGCATTGATATTGCGAGCTGTTTCTGCTGCGTTAGTTACACGCCGGAAGTCTTATTCAAAAATTACCCAAATTTTCAATGTATTCATCTTCACATTTAATGAAAAAGCAATTGAAAATTAACATTAATTTTTTCAAATTTAGACTGTTTTAGTTATCATGTGAAAAAAGTTTCATCCTGGAATCCCACACCGAATAGGTTTCATTTCATTTCATAGTAACCAGTACATTAAAACGGTCATATTTAAACCCCTATTATGTACCATCTCAGGATAATGAATTTTCATCACATACATCTTACTTTTTGCGTAAACTTAAGGGTACTCTTAACGTGACAGCACCGCCACAGCTGCCCAAACACGTGGTAGATCCGGGTCAAAGAGGACAAGTTCTTATTGATCAGTCCTGTAGCGACAGACTTTTTTTTATTTCGACATACATTATTTATGTTGAGATACGTATTTCACAAATAATATTAGCACAAATGTTGAATATGGATAAAAAAAAATGTTTTATCATAAAACTTTGATAAATATAATCTAACACAATAAAATACAATCTTAAGGAATACATATGTCTAATAAAACTAATAATTTTCTTGTAAGTAACTTAATTTTCACAAGCGTAAAAGGCATGGCCAGCCAACTTAACGTAAATTCGCGTTTTAAAATAATCGCTCAGATGATAAAAAATTTTAAATGGAAAGTAGATGTAGTTTATTAATGCATGAATGTGTAAAATGTGCATTTAAATTCAGATAAGAACAATTTCATTACAAACATATACAAATATTTTTGTGATAAATATGTACATGACTTACATAAGACAATTATTTCCATTGACAAATCGAAAGCTTTACACGAGAATTAGTAACTGCTTCATGTTCCTGGCATTCTAGAGTACATCTTTATCTTTTTGACTTCATCAAGTTCATAGGTTCAATTTATGGGACATCAAGGGTTTTCATAAGACAGTAACGGATTATCTAAGACAACGGAAATGTTAAAATAATTTTTTAGAATATGGATGTGGCAACATTATTAAAGTAAAGTAAAAATAAAGTTCTAAAAATAAATTTGATAATCATTTAAGATAAAGATAACACACAAATATTATTTATCTTCTAATTATATAACATTTTTCAATAACGAACTATTAAAGTTTAAGTTACCAAGTAAGGTAAAACTTAATAGTAACTTGAAAATATTAGAAGTTAGTAATTCATTGTAACATAGTCAGGCCAGTCACCAGTGAAACTCAAGCAATAGGAATTCGATACTTAGTATTAGTTGTGCGTATCTGACGCAAGGTTGTCTGAGTCGCTGCGTATGTTTATAGCATGATGTTATAAGTTCTCTCGCTTTTGTCTTGTGAATAAATCAATAATCATTTAAACAATTACCAAAATAGAGCTGCTAAAATCATTATTTTGGCATGGAGCAGGCAATATTTAGAATACAAATCTTAATAATCGTTTTCGTGAAAAGCGAAATATTTACATAACTTAAAGAATTTTAATAACTATTGCCTTTCTACACTTTGGCAACGAAATTGCAATTTATTGCTTCTGTAATAACCTACCTACATGCAATATCGATTAGCAGTGTGTTGTCAGAAGAAACATAATGTGTACTGAACATGCAACTTGTCGCATGCTGATAGGAGAGGTCGCTACGGCGGGTGCGGCGCTGTGGCGGCTGCGGAGACCGCCTCTAGCAAAGTTAGATAATATTGCGATAGCTAGGTTTCCTCATGTTACGTGCCACGCTCACGCACACAGCCCGCATCCATTTCTTATTACTACCACAACTCGGTAAACATTACCCAATAGCCCCCGACTTGTTCACGTGTAAAAAAATAATGCAAGAAATCAATAACCGCCTCTTTATATCTGGTTTCTATATTTTTGCAAAATTATACTCATTTACAAAATAGAAAAATTAAATAATTTAGAACAAGTTCAATAATAATCTTAACATACCGTATAATAGGCATATCGTTGACATTTCCTGATTCACAACTAGCGGTCAAGGAAAACAACAATTCCGTGACCTTTTCGAATTAAAATAATTTCGTCAGAGCTATCCGTACAAAGCATCAAATACCATGCATAATGAAACAATTCGGTATAGTCAGAGGAACTTAGAAAGAGTTGTCCTTGTTGCTTGCTTAAGCGCTGACATTTAGACGCGAGTCAAATGTCACGTGCGCTCACTTCACCTTTGACATATAACTTCCAAGTGACATTTTAGTTCTAATGATAAAAAAAATCGGCAGATATTTAATAATCAACTATTAATTTTGTACATAAAAACGATTGTATTAACAATGAAAGCTGTTCTTTATCGGGAAGTAGGAAACTAGGAACAGGTAGAGTCCGTAACTTCCGGTATTTTATTAATCCGCCTTAACCGGTACTTATATTGTACTATAATAAAAAAAGTCTTAATAATGTTGTTTGCTTGCGTAGCGGTTGCCGATGGGCACCGATGGCGGCGGCAGGCCGACGACGCGCCCAAGAAAGATGAAAGCCTGGAGCAAGAGCTATGCAAGGACAAGGACGCCGGCGAGTGGTTCCGGCTAATAGCCGGCGACGGCGACAACTGTCGCGACGTCATCCAGTGTACTGCCTCGGTCAGTACAATAAGATATTATTACTTTCATGCTTTGACTCTTTCATATATAAAATAATGTTATATAAAAAACAACATTTCTTACTTATAACATTGAAAACCAGTTAAAATGTCCTGGATCTTCTGGTTATTTTGAACAGAATTTTAAATTTAAATACTTAGATTTAATTTGCTATAAATATTTACGTCATGTCGCGTAAACTATTCTCATTTATATTCAAATATATATCTATTTGGTGCGTCACTACACATAACAATTATTTAATTCAACTATTCTTAACGTGCAAAGCTCTGTTACGCTTAAAATAAAATAGTTTCATTATTCAAAGCACTGAAGCGTTTTCATTTAACAAACACTTAGATATACGCTAAGTGCGAACAAATACTATGTGAATCTTTATTTGGCATACGATTTTTGTAATAAATTTATGCAGGTTTCTTATAGGCCAATTGTGTTATAATTTTAGAACTGTTATCAATATTATTGTAATGGAAAATCATTATTCATTCTTTTTTTCTTCAATTGAATAGGGTATCCAAGCTATCCGTTGTCCGGCTGGTTTATTCTTCGACATTGAAAAGCAGACTTGTGATTGGAAAGATGCAGTAAAGAACTGCAAAGTAAAGAACAAGGAGCGCAAGGTTAAGCCGCTTCTGTACACAGAAGAGCCGTTGTGTCAAGACGGCCTCCTAGCTTGCGGCGATTCCACCTGCATTGAACGAGGATTGTTCTGTAACGGCGAAAAGGACTGCGCTGATGGATCCGACGAAAACTCTTGCGGTAAGTTACATTTGTTCTTATAAAATTTTAAAATATGTCATGAATAAACGTGATATTTTCAAACTAATCTTTCTTCCAAAAACGTTTATTGCAACTTAAAATAAATAACGTTGCTGAACTTGAACGATCAAAAATTACGCATAACTGGCTCGGCTTGTGTGACGAACGACTCGTCTGAAATGCCAAGCTCTCGGCCTAAAAAACATTAATTCTCAATGCTATATCGAAATGCACCTTAAGCAAATAGGTTGCTTATTTTATTTACAATTCATTTAATATTTTAACATTTAGTTTTTATGGCGCAATGTAACGAAATTAAGTATTCTTAAATACTGTTATACCCATTGCGAGTACACCTAAAGATTGATATTCAAGCACAAACGGACACATATTTTAATAGGGCTCTTTATACGTTCCAACCTCAACCTTATAAAGCTAGTCAGTATGCATCATGTCAATTTACTTTTCGTTAGTCATACTATACGATGTGAAACTAAAACGAACTTCACGTTGAATAGTAATTGTGAACGTGAACTGAAAACGAGTAGAGTGCAAAATATAAAAGTAAAGCTTACTTACTTACTTCTTTAATTTAACGTTTTTGTAATACTTATAAAGAAAATAAAATAAGTGTTACAGTTTGTTACGATAAGCCACATTGATTAATTCTTTTCCACACAAGGTAACCGAAGTACTGAACAATCTCTTTAACACACAGCCTAGAGGTTTATTTTGCAAATAAAACAAGTGAACTTTAAATGATTGTCGGTACAAAAATTTAATACGCAAATAACACTGACTGGATTCTATGATTTTACTTCCGCGGTTTCAAAAAATGGGTCTCGAGCGCTACTTATCTCTAATTATTAAATATTTTAAAGCGATTGTACCGATCGTTGTCTCTTCCTACAGCAATTGGCTTGAAAAACATAAAAGGGTATTTATTTGTATTAATACTTCTAACCTGATAGAAAGTACTTAATAAGCATAAATATTGACGCTGCTTAGTATTTTAATCAGTGAAAGTATCAAGACTAGTTCAGAATTTTTCCTAAGGCTATATACTACTTTAAATAGGTACGCACCGGTTTCAATATTGCCTTGTAATGACAATTTGTGATGACCTCAGACACGTAAGTAACAGATAGCGCGGCCCCTAACTAGGTTCATATTATGCAAACCTAAAACGGCTTGTGTAATCCTTGGCACTTTTGCAACGTTTTATATTTCTAGGGCACTAGTTCAATTCACCGACGTCAAATCATAATTACAAACTAGTTTGCTTTGCGATATCACATGTTACATATGTAAAATTCCAATGGCCTACTGTGTTCATAAATCAACTATTATTTTTTTTAATATTAATTACTAATTTATTACGAAGTACAACTACAACAACTATTAATATTAATTACTAATTAGATATCCGTTTGTTCTAGATATTGACAACGATCCAAACAGGGCCCCGCCATGTGACTCGTCACAGTGTGTGTTGCCAGACTGCTTCTGTTCTGAAGATGGAACAGTTGTACCAGGAGACCTTCCCCCTAGAGATGTCCCACAAATGATTACCATTACATTTGATGACGCCATCAACAATAACAACATCGAGCTGTACAAAGAAATATTTAATGGAAAACGTAAAAACCCGAACGGCTGTGACATCAAAGCTACGTTCTTTGTCTCTCACAAGTATTCCAACTACTCCGCCGTACAAGAAACCCACAGAAAGGGACACGAAATTGCAGTTCACTCCATCACGTAAGATATTATTACTTTATTACCAAATCACTATTCATTTTGTTTAAATTTCATTTATTTAGAGTAACGACAACAAATAAGTAGTACTGAAGAATATATGGTTCATAAAACAAATCAAATTAATACAATACTTATATACTTTTTGTACTAAAAGTGTTTTTTTCTTAGGCATAATGACGATGAACGCTTCTGGAGCAATGCTACCGTTGACGACTGGGGCAAGGAAATGGCCGGTATGCGCGTCATCATCGAGAAGTACGCCAACATTACAGACAACAGCGTTGTAGGCGTACGTGCGCCATACCTGCGTGTCGGCGGCAATAACCAGTTCACCATGATGGAAGAACAAGCCTTCCTATACGACAGTACCATTACCGCGCCACTCTCTAACCCTCCGCTGTGGCCTTACACTATGTATTTCCGCATGCCGCATCGTTGCCACGGTAATTTGCAAAGCTGTCCAACCAGAAGTCATGCCGTGTGGGAAATGGTAATGAACGAACTCGATCGCCGTGAAGACCCCAGCAACGACGAGTACCTTCCCGGCTGCGCCATGGTTGACTCTTGCTCCAATATTCTTACCGGAGATCAATTTTACAACTTCCTCAATCACAACTTCGACAGGCATTACGACCAAAACAGAGCCCCGTTGGGTCTGTACTTCCACGCCGCGTGGTTAAGAAACAATCCCGAATTCTTAGAAGCGTTCTTGTACTGGATCGACGAAATTCTTCAAAGTCACAACGACGTGTACTTTGTTACGATGACCCAAGTCATCCAATGGATCCAGAACCCGCGCACTATCACTGAAGCCAAAAACTTCGAGCCTTGGAGGGAAAAGTGTGCAGTAGAAGGTATTCCCGCTTGTTGGGTACCCCATTCCTGCAAGCTCACATCGAAGGAGGTTCCCGGAGAAACCATAAACCTGCAGACGTGCGTGAGGTGCCCCGCTAACTACCCTTGGCTCAACGACCCCACGGGCGACGGACGCTACTAGGCGCCGCGATCTCGCGCCGAGCGCGCTCCAAATTAGTTATAATGTAATTGCAACGGAGGGGTTACGCGGACGATACATTCGTACTTGAAAGTAACAAAACTGTACTGTTGTTAGAAGTATTCGATTGTATGAGGATACGTGACGATGCAATTATAATGTACTTCCGGTACATTAGTAACCCGTCTGTAGTCTAAGTACCTACCTAAATAAATGTAATATAGACTCACATGAATATTTAATAGGTCTGTTTAATACTTTATGTGATTTTTCTACTGTAAGTCTGTTGGATAAAATTTAAAATACAAAATATAAAAATTGAACCTGATTTTATTTTCATAACCCCTATTCAAAACTGGACTCTGGATAATGAAAGTTCATACTGAAAAAGCTCGACAAAATTAAAAAAAATCAGTAAGGCAATTTCATTTTTAACCGACTTCTTAAAATAATACTTAGAACTACCTAATTTGATATTTTAATATTATTTTTTAAAAATTACTTGATATCAAAATTAGGTCTTCTACTTACATTAGCCAGACTCTACTACTTTGTGCCTATAAAACAAAGAAACTAGTAAACAAACATTAATATTTAGAAAGATGTTATAAAAAATTCAAGATCAGAAATTAATTTGAAAATTTGAATTAATTATTGCGAATTTATATGCAACTAAATAGTGAACGTCAATAATAATGACATACTCATATTTCGTGCAAAAAAATATAATTAAGGAATATCAATACTAGAGTAACGGTGTTTACACTTATAATTTGGGAAATGCAATTAATAATATTTCTTAGTACATCGAACTTTGTATAGAATTTCTCGAAATGCAGATTCCATATAAGCAATCTACGGCAAATCGTACGATATATGTCTACCTCTTGTCTAATCATACGCTTCTAAAGAATTCTAGAACCATGTCAATTTATGTACGTTTGTCTTTTAGTACCACAAATATAAGTAACCATTACTAAAACAGTTTGTGTGTTCGGTACCTGCTTGTTTACAAATTGCAAATTATTGGAATACTTCAATAATGCGAATTTGTTCATATATACAAGTTCAATGATGAAAAAAGAACAGCTTTTTGTATTTAAATGTGACGTGGACAGAAAATTCCTTTGATGCAAAACACGATCGCCTTTGTTTAGCCTTTAAAAAGTTGCTCAACCGCCTCTAGACAATGTGTCGTTTGTATGCAACGCAAACAAAATCCTTAGTCGTCTAGGCTTAGGCTACGTATATTATTCGTTTATCTATTTGCAATACTTCTTTGAAGTTAAACGATTGGCACGAGTATTGAAAGTGATTATCATTGCAGCTGTATTCTACGATATGTGAACAATAGCTGTGGGCAGACATCAACGCGCCGACGTGTATTGTACTCGTAGGTGTTTGGTTGCACATTATCACTTCCAATTACTCATCTGCATATTAAAGCCCCGACAAACTTTCCAATCGGTTTTGTAACATTCAGTGTAAATGGGTGTAATAATAAGGACGACGATAATCAATTGTATTGTTAGCAGCTTAAAGATAAAGAGAGAGCTAGAGGTTTCGTGTGTATATCGAAGTCGTCAGGTACACAGAGGCGCAGAAAAGTTCTATACCGCGTATAACAGAGAAAGCAGTGAAAGTCCTGCCTCGTCTCGGTCCGCGGACCCAGAGCTCTGTTGAGATGATAATAAGCAATAATGGCGACAGATGCGTTACGTAACTGACAATAGGTAATTGTGTTAGCAGTCAATTTAACATTAGCTAATCAAAATGTTTATTCAGTTGAATACCGATTTTTTTTTCACGAATATGATTACACTAGTTGCCTTACTTTTTATTTTTTCTTTTTATTTACTATTTATTTTGTATGAAAATGCTTAAAGAAACAAAGTCTTCTTTTTCTATCGGACATAGAAAATATATACTTATATATTAAAGTTTTCTGTTTAAACTCTTAGGATATTATCTACTCAGAGGGGAAAAAATATGTAAATTCCTTTACCCAGTAGTGTAATTAATGCCTTTATATATTGCTATGGATTGTAGTATGCTAAATTTAAAAATGTCTCATATTTATGTCTCAAGGCGAGCGCCTCTAATTCGATGCTGCGCAGCATTTTGTTTCAAAAGCCTAACCTAAGCCTCACCAACGATAGACGTACAAACGTTTGTACAAAGCACTCGACGGTAATGTCTAGTTTGTGGTTCACGGAAAGATAAAATAAACAATTACAAAAAATGGTAGTGTGCATTTTTTTATTCACGGTCTCAGCTCCTGGTTAAAGACATGACTGTAATAAAACACAGAGGTATTTTAAGTAAAATGACGAAATAAAGTATCATGATAAGTTTCGTTCGCTTATATTTTCTTACCAGTATTACTTAATAGTAATGTTTAAATATAAAACGCTTTTAGGTTCACATCTAACGTTTTTTACACCTCCATAACGAATGTGGCTGGCATTTACATATACATAACGTAGTCACTTGAACTTACATTATCGAGAAGCATACAGAAATACATCGATACTATATCTAGCTATAGGTATAGGCATTGTCGCAAGTGAAAGGAAATATCTTGAAGGATCCTTGACTCTTGCGCGCCTACTCGACCGCGCGCCGGCGCGTTGTCGCGTGTACCTACTATACTCGATGCGGCCGTTTTCCTCTGCGCATCTCAATACCAATTTGCATTATCTAAAGACCTATTCATTGACGATAAAAGTGATTCATTGATACGTTAATCTAAACAATTTCTTCATCACACACTAAACATCTACATTTTTCGAAACAAAATTGCAAAAAATAATAATCAGCAAGCATTTCATGACATTAAAAGAAATGTCATGACTGAATATAACATGAATAGGAGCAATCGTATTAATAATCAAGTCTATGTTTATTATCAAATTATTATTCCTACTAGCAACCGCTGAAGAATATCGGGCAGATTCATAATTAAAAAGAAATACCTGTTTTAGTTTTAACCATCGTTAATTTTATAAAGGTCAACGAAGTAGCATTTTAATAGAATATTTATTTTTTTCTCGCGATCCTATTTTGAATAAAAAATAAGGTCGTAGAATCTGACATACGATACGGTGAATAACGAGATGTTTGTACCGATGAATAAGTAGGTCAAGTATCCGGGTCGAATATGCACGTAACGACTGCATATTGCTAAGAAACTAGCAATCGATAGTTTAAATGTTAAATCTTCGGAAATATTACGCAACGAACAACATATCTCGCGAAAGTGTAAATCATCAGACTACCTAAATTATGAAGAGAAACCTGAATTCGTATTATCAGTTTTCCACAAAGATAAGTTGCGTAATTCTTCATGCACAGTACAGATATTGCTATGGAAACATTTAAAATGCCTTGTTTATTGAAATTACCGGAGTGTAATCTATAGGAGTGTTTCGAATCATAAAATAATTTTAAAAATAAGCTCTTAACTTTAATTCAGGCAGGGTAGAGAGGTGAGGAGAGAGTGAAAGAGAGCGATTGCTTTTCGATTCTCATCAAAATTATGTAGTAGCGTGACGCGGGGTGAACCTTTCCTTATATTAAAAGTTAACCCCAGGAACTTTGCTCTTATAATAATTAATATATAAGTTACGAGTTGTTGCTTGCGGCTCTGCATGAGTTCGTTTATCATTTTTCTCGCTTATCATTTTTATTTGATACCGCATATAGTAACCTATAATAATGGCATATAATAACATATATTTATTTATATACATACTTACATACATATATATATATATGTGTGTGTGTTACTTTTTATTACTATGAATTCATTCATTTGCTCAATGTTTGATTTGCATACCAAATGTACTTAAAACATGAAGTCAAGTACAGCTAGTAGTCAAATCGCATACCTCTTAAGGTCTATAAAGTTGTAAAACAGCCTTCATGTAAAACATCCATCAAGTTTCAATACTTAGAAGATTATTTAGGACATCAAATTTAAATACACCTATTTACTTATATAGTATCGACGTTATAGTATCTGTTAACATAATACGAAATAATCGATGACTAGAAACATTCTTGGGTGTATTTTAAATCCTATGTAAAGTTAAGAGGTAACTTTTGTGTAAATAAAGTGGCAGGGCGGCGGGCGGGCGTTGGCTCACGAAGATGTCGCCGGCGGCTGCGCGGACCGGGGACTCCCCTCCCCCGCACGTCTTAAGCCCGCGAGGCTCCGAACCCATGCGTTACATAACTCGAGACACCCGGATACGCCGCAAGGCCATCCATCCTTCAAATATAATTTTGTTGCAGTTTTCTCATATTAAATCCATACAATTCTTCAGATCAAAAATCATTTTTATAAATGGTTTGTAGACAATTTAAACTACGTATATTTATTGGTTGAAATACAACTGCATAAATAGTTTACTTAGTTTGATTTTTACGTTAAAACGGGATGACGCACAAACAACTCTCAGCTCCTGAATAAGAAAACCTAAGATTTTTTATATTTCTAATCATTTTGTTTTCAAATCTGTCTGCACACCTACATAATATATAATATAATTATTTTATTATTGGCAATATAGAAATACATGAAAAATAAAATTACTGAGACGGTTTTGGCGCAATACGGATACAGTATCTTGGGTTCGATTTCTGGCTGAAGCATAAAGTTTATATAACAATTTCTGGATATATAGTCATAGACTCACTCTCACTCTATCACATTTGGAACTTAGAAAAGAAGTTTGGCGAAAAGCAAATAACGATTGCGCCCTCTGTGAGCTTTATTAAAAAGACATGGGCTTAATTCCTAAAAGCACACCTCACAGCAATATATCCATTCAATTTTATTATTATTAATTAATTAATTTCACAAGGCATTTTTGTAAAAGAGCTTACACTGAGAAATAAATTTTTAGATGTACAAACATTTAGATCTCAAAAGTGCTTTTTGTACATAGTGATAAGGTTTCTTAGTTCATGTTTTGTCATTTTAGAATTATATATGAATTTACACTAAGCCTTTCCTTATGTTTAAGGAAAAGGTCTTTTAGGCAAAGAAAATGTCTTAGATAAATAATATTTTTACTAATACCGAATCCGGTTTCTTTGTGCAGTTAAAACGCACAAGGAAATATGTTTGCTTAATATATACCTCTAATGCCGTAATTAAGGCTTACATACAGAAAATACGAAAAAAAAACAAGTTACCATTTAAGATACCAACAAATAACGATGTAAATATAATTATCTCGTTTGTTTGTGGTTCAAAAAATACCTCATCTTTTGGACACACAATATTGCTGATTATGTATTCTGTGCATAAAGACTGTACCTACAAGTAAATAATGAGGGTTCTCTCAATAAAATACAATTTAATGAAGATTCTTGGACCATATTTACATCAATTGTACTTATAATATAAGATAACAATACCATTAC
>DWTW01000305.1:0-17598 GCA_018246275.1 Papilio slateri
CGCATCTGCAGATCCTCGGGTGTTGCAGATGTCCATGGGCGGCGCTGATCGCTTTGGCATTCCCGCTGCTCGTTTGCTCGTTTCTCGTATAAAAAAAAATAAAAAAATAAATGGTAGGCAATGCATCTGCAACTCATTAGCTTGTTGCAGACGCCTATGGGTAGCGTTTACTTGATATCGGGTGAACTGCTTGCTCGTTTGCCACCTTCTACTATTAAAAATAATGACATTTTGGCTTACATTGAAGCATCTCTGCATAGTGCCAAAATTAATTGCACTACAATTTGTTTTCCTGGAGTGGGGCGGATAATACACTAAAACGTGCTTTTAAAGCGATCCCTTCTAACGTATGAGTATATGTAACATATACATTACTGACGTACAGAACGAAAGAAAAAAAATTAAATTGAAATATCTTCCATCGTTAATAAACGTCCATCGTTAATAACAAATAACTGCACTTTTATTGTAATAATGGCGGGCTTATTATAACTTAATCTGTTCATAAATTAATTTTAATAAAGACGAATTTGCGTAGCGAAGTAAACATAATTCTTCAACTGATTAATTCAATTAAACTGTCATCTAACTTTGATGCTGTAATTTTAAAGGTTAAAATCGGCTGTCAGTGGCAAAAGACCATCAATTGAGTACATTATAATATTTCAAAAGTATTAAGGTCAGTCGCTAGTTTAACCCTATAAAATGTATAGGGGTAAACTAGCGACTGATTCATCTCAACATCACCCATAAATAAGCAAATATCAAAAGAGAAGCTTGTGTGGGCTGAGAGAAGGTAGAAAGGAAAGTAGGCGTCCTCACTTGAATCACACGAACGAAAGGAACCTCCATGGTATTTATTATTTTGTACTCCCCAAAGATGGATTCTCAAGATTCCGAATGTAAACTTCAATTTATAAAACTTATATTTTATTATAATTCGCCTTAAAACAAAGGCCGATCTTTTTCCCTTTTTCTTAGCCGTGTCTGTTTCTTTCCTCTTTCTTACAAAAAGATAGGCGAAGCATCCGTAATATCTTATAATTGTTTCGGATGTTGATGCAGCAGATAAGCCGCTTGCAACCTGCAACCGCAGCCATAAATCGCTTGATAGTTTCTTAACTTAAAGACAAAATTTGGTTGAAATGGTCTACGACAGGCTCAGTAAGTTGCTACAGTTGATTTAATATTCTTAACTAATAGGCCGGTCATAGGGCAGATTGAGGGGAGCGGTTGCTATGCGGTGGGGGCGTCAGTTTCAATGGCACCGGAAGGAGAAAAATACAAGAGAATCGGCAAGGACAATCTCGCTCCACCTTAATTAAAGGCCAGGGCTGGCGCCGATAAATCTGATGAGATCACATCTATCCATGATTGTTAAACAATGTAAAGAGGCCATCGCATAATATAACTTTATACCTGATTTATGAGCCGTTAAATTGCATTGAGCGGATTGATTGGCAGCTAGACGGTTTAAATCTATGCAAATTAAATTATTAATCAACAATGGTGCTTTAAGACCGTTTTGGAATGATTTGAAATTGTGGGAGATGTGAGGCAATCAAGTAGTTAGAGAGTCGGAATTTACAGTGGTAGAGCCCGCATCAACAATATCTGTTGCACAAATGGGACGGCTCGACCGGTGAAATACCACGATCTCACAGAAGACAAGCGTGAAGTAGAAGTATGCTTCTGCGTTTCGTCTGATGAGTGAGTTGCCGGAGGCCCAATTTCAGTCCTCTTCCCTATCCCATTCTTTTCTAATAAGGATGGGATGGAAAGGGGAAAAGGATTGGACAGGGAGGGTATGAATAGGAGAAGAAAATATCCTTTTTCCTGTCTATCCCCTCTGTCCATTAAAGTTAGGCAACGCATCTGCGAATCATTAGCTTGTTGCGGATGCCTATGGGTAGCGGTCACTTAACATCAGGTGACCCGCTTGCTCGTTTGCCACCAAATTCCATAAAAAAATCGTCTCATCAAAAAAAAAAGGAGGAAATCCAACTGAATATTTGTGAACCAACCTTATTTCCGAAAATAACAGAGTCTGTAAATGATAACAAAAACTAACTAATCCTGTCATCATTTTTTTAGATTCCTTTTTTTCTACTCTTGGCTGTCAAGTCAAATATCGTAAAACATTATCTGTGATACTTTTCTAAAGAGTAGGTACCATTACGACTATTTCTATAATATGTCAAGTAGAAGTCTTCTGCGTACTGGTGTATAGGGTGGGGTAGACAGTGAAAATACGGGTATGTCGAGACGTCTTTTTTAATCTGATATGTGAAGATATGAAGAATTCTTCGTATTTTAAACCTATCCTAATATACTCCATTAACCTTTAGCAGACGTATATTACAGTAACTCATTTTTGACTACTCACAAAATATGACCGACCGAAACAAAATAAAATCTTGTGAAATTCTTAAAATCATTCAATCCGTCACATTGCAAGACGCGGGCTTTATTGAATTAAATCCGTTTCGGTAGGTAATCCTATTATTGATGCATTTATCTTATTTCACAACATTTTACTTACCATAAATGTACGATACGAAGGTAATAAGAAATTTAAAAATATATTTTATTTAAATATTTATCATTTAGAATTTAAGAGTCTATATAGGAACGCTTACTCAATTTGTTTATACAGGGGATATATCTGCCTATTTGTCTGTGATTAACTGTTTGTACCTGGCGTTGCCTTAGTAAATTTAATTATTGCACGTAATCTTACGTATCGAATCAGATATGATGACCATGAATGAATCAAATGCATGCATGCAGAACCAGAGTTTTTCTAAATTCATCCCCTAAAGTATAAAGTAGAAGATAAAAGTTTGTATGAATAAACTACCCGTGCGAAGCCGGGGCAGGTCGTTTTTAAAGATATATTTTATGCTTATGTTTTATTTCTTCTGTTTAATTTTTAAGATTCGAGGTTTTGTATCACAAACTTGATGAAAGAAGATATGGTAGTGGTTAAAATCAAACTGCTTGCGGTTTTTAACCGAATATCTTTTTTAATTCACCGCAAGGATCTTTACCTACGTTTCGTGGAAACTAGTCTTACAAGTCTTGCTGTCGGCAAGATAATCAGATTTTATAGCTATCCAATAACTTTTTTTTACCTGAATTGTAAATTAAATAATTATAGAATTTACATATATACTACCAAGAGCGCATTAGTTATATATCATATCATATTTCGTGGTAAAAAAAATCTAGGCGTTTTCCTGTTACCCGCTACTAATTAGAATTGGTTGATAAATATGTCTCTATCATTATTGTAGAACTGCGGCCTTGTTTCGGTTATTCATATAGTGCGAAAGCTCACGCGCTTTGTTAAACTCGCAAGGTTAAACTCTTAAATATTTATAGATGTGAGTTTAAAACGTTTGTTCTTCCATTTCCAAGAATTTCACCGGTCGAGTCGGCTCATTCGTGCAACAGACGTTACATTACGCTGTTAAATCAGATTTGATCAATAAGAATAAACAAATATAAATTATTATATTAGATTTAGGAGACGCTAATCAATTTCTACGTTGTCTATCCTAACGCAATGCGCTGCAGGAACTTTTTGAGGCACTGGCTTCGTAGCACCATATTTTCTGTCGTGGATATGTTATTTGTCCAGCCAGTATTACTAGTTTCGATGGTAACTAAAGATTTATATTGACGGAGCGAAATCGCAGGTAAAAGGTAACGACGACGGCCGCAAAACTTGTAACATCGCCTGCATTCCAATCGTTCCATGGCACGTATATTTTTTATCATTTTATCTAAAACACCGGTTTAAAAATTATATTTACATTGATAAAACGCACGCAAGATGAATTCCTTAAATATCTCTGCCACTGATTACCCCGGAAGAGGGCGTTTATTTATTAATTATTTACGATGAATATTATACATACTTGACATCCTGTAGAAGTCGCGGTGCCTACATCCGTTCTGAGTGAGAAAACGTACTTGCGCAAATAATATTTTTTAAATGAACATATAAAATATATAAGCTGTTTTCATACCGTCAACTTTTTTTTATAAATGGTGTTGTAGATCATTTGTAAGCATCTGTTTTTTTCACTGTTTTTTCAACCGACGATAAGCGGAATTCCTTGAAAACATATTTTCGGAGGATTAGCTGAGAGTAACAGACAGCCTAAAGTGCGGTCTCTCTGGGTCAGTTTTATAGTGTATTTTATAGAGTATATCCACTATTATTAGAAAGGAAAAAATTAGTGCATTTTATTTTTTGAGAAGTTGGAAGAAGATGAAATAAAAGCGCTCTTACATGGTGGATTCAAAAAATTAAACATAACGATCAAGATTTCGTAAAATGTTAAAAATAACTCCGACGACAACCTGTAGAGAAGTACCCGTGTAATATTATAAAGATTTGCTTCGTGTAACATAAAGTTGACGTGTAGTGGGCCCGATACGATGGTCGTAGAATGGACGATTGAGGACAGCAAGGGACTGATTGAGACGAGTACTCTCATGTTAGTTGCTTTCGGAAATCGAATCGGTGGTAAATACTGGCACTTTGATGCTGACACTAAGTCACTTCGTCCAGTACATCAGAGATGACTTAGTTATGATCTTGACAAGGATGACAATGTATTTGAATGATGTACAATTAAATATGTTACGAAAGTCCCCGAGCCTCGGTCATTGTTTCGCATTTAATCACCTTATTAAGACTTAATTACTTTATAATTACTAATTGATATTGCCGCAATCAAATGGGTAATCTCATTTGAGTAATTTCGAAGGCTTAGATAGAATTCTGATTTAGTGTTGCCGTTTCAACTGATGTAACTTATGTTGTAAACAGTTTGTGATATGTACAATGCGAATGACCGTCTGATGATTCCTTTATGGGAGAAGAAAGACGAGCAAGTGGTCCATTCGTTGGTCTATCCCCATCAACATCGAGTTATAGGCTGGTTATCATCCTTCATTTGGGATATAGTACAGGAAGTGAGAATGAGTAGAAGATTATGTATCCGGACTCCTTGCTTACGAAACAAAAGTCAGAAGTACTGGTGCTATCCCTATACACGCTACTTGCTGGCAGACTTCGTTCCGCCTTAGAATTAATTTATGTATTGATTGCCGGATGGGTTGCACTCGGTCGATTCCCTTAATTGAAGCACCTTGATATACACGGCATTTTTCGTTTTGTTGTATAAGTCTGTATGTATAATTATAGTATACACTTTGTAGATTCTGTCATTTCATCAGAGATAAAGTCGCATACGAAAAATTGATGAAGACGCATTTTCCTGATACATATTTTTTCGTCATTTTTTTAATAATTCTGCTATGCGGGCCGGAGAGATCCAACAAAACAAAGAAAACAGAATCTGTGCAGCCTTTCTCGAGTTTCAGTGGTGTAACTAACACGTTTTTTATATAAGTAACAGATTATTTCTACGACAAGCCGCTGTTCTGTGAGGTTAAGTGGTTAAAATGCTCTATGGTTAGATATGAGTTTGAAATACTTTTAATTGTAAATCACAAATTATTGTTTCAGTGTCTGCGTCCTTTCATCAAATGTCAATGACATTTCAGTCCGACCTTTATTAGTTTAATCATTTATATTATATTCGGTGTCTATTTCCCTTTGATACTTTACCGTTACATCAAATATATAACGTCCATTTGTCACATATGTAATTGTTATGACAAACATTGCATCATTTCGTACCAGTTCAAGAGTCCGCAGGGTCGCAGAATTATTCATATTTATTTTATTGCTTAACATGCAGTAGCTTCTACGAACTGTGATCGTTATTTGGAAAATTTCACTTTTCGACCTTCGTTTGGAGCGTTTCGACCTTGTCTGTCTGTGTGTCATTCATATACATTAATATATGAATCACAGACCAGAACAAATGTTTAGATGTAGGCGTAAAATAATTAGCCTAATCAATTATGGATGGGCCGTAGTTAGGCGGCCTTCAATGTCAGTTGGTATTATTATAATAAGCTTTTATAATTTAGACTGTGGCGTAGACAGTGTAGTAATGCCAATCTGTGGTCTTAATATTGTAAACGCCAGTTAAAAGTTTTATATCGTCTACACAATTAATGTTCACACATTACCTAGATATGTCTCAAAGACGAAAAAGGGGGTACCTAATAAGGATAGGATGATAAGAGGAAGAGGGTTGGACGGGGAGGGGATGAATAGGAAAAGGAAATATCCTTTTTCCTGTTTATCCATCCCTCTGTCCATTAAGGGTAGGCAAATGCGTTGCTACGATTCATTTGGCTGTTGCGGGTGTCTACTGGTCACTTAACATTGTCAGGTGAATCGCTTAGATCGAGTATAGTGATCGTGTTCATCGAGCCTCTTTATGGCGATTTTCTATTAATACATAATAATAATTAATTATATAACTTCCACCAGGATTCGATGTTACAACTTCTGAACAAGGTATGCCGACCGCGCCCTCATTAACTATGAAGATAATAACACGTCTGATTAATCAATTAAATAACCTCCCGAAGCTTTGTATGAGGACCCGGATATGGATCTACGGCCGATATGTGCATTGGAATGTGATTCGTAAGATGTAATAGCTCACTGAGCGCCAACAGCCAAGTGTTTAGGGTGCGGACTACCGAACATGAGGTCGTGGGTTCGAATCCGCCATTCGACTATTTTTGTGGACATATCCTAACACAAGGTAAAGCTTTGTTGTAATGGTTAATGAAATATTAGTAAATTAATTCAAAAATCTTCTAATATTTAAAAAAAAAATAGAAAAAAAACTGATGAAGGTTAAATACCAAAAAGGTTTACTAGTTGAAGTTAAGTACCCACTGTACCGAGGGTTTTGGTTTACACGTGAATTCCTGCATCGCACAACCGTCTTGTCCAATGATTATGTCTTCAACGGCATTTCCAGACCAATACGATATAAGCTCCTTCAAAACAAATCGAAACCTTTGCTTTAAAGTACATCGTCCCCACGCTGACACAGAAACGAACACAGAGCCCTCTCCGTGCTCATCTCTGTGTAGCTTAATAATACGAAAAAAAGTATTATATATTGTTAAATAGAATTTACAACCTAGAGAACAACTAACCTCCATTAAAATTATTACGACATTAAACTACTTACGACAATTGTTTCTATTTTATAAATGGGTTGTTACAACTGTTACGGTTAATAATTATTAACCGTCATCATAATTATTAACCGTCATCACGATTGGTCTGGCTTTATCTGAAGATATCACGACCAAATACTTGCGTGAATATAGTTCTTTCTATGGTTACTTCTGTGGTTCGTCTAATTAGTGGTATAGCGACGTTCCCATTCTTTCCTCCCTAGCGTGGAAAAAGAAGGGACTGATTCTTCTCTCACACTACGGCTGGCTGCATTTATAACTCTTGCTTGTTGCAATTGCTCAGGTGAATAGCTTACTTATTTTCCTTTAGCCCCAGATATGAGATCACAAGTCTAGATATCTTAACACTGATTTTAATTTATGAACTTTTGTTACTTTTTTAGTGATCGATTTTAAAGTTTCATGTCATACAATGTAATTGCAATTATACGGCGATGTGCTCACCATCTTTAGTTGCACCGACGTTAGACGTTACTACGTCTACTAATAACTGGCTTAGACAATATAAACATTCCTTACCCTGCCTACCCCTTTAGACTTACATAATTGTGAGTGCCTTTTTTGATTTTTACACATGTCATACATACACTAGTAATCCAAAATCTGGATATAACTACTATACTTGTAATATGTAGACAAAGGAAACTGTTCTCTATCTGAGACCGGGTCGCGTGATTCACCTAACGCATGCCGAGGCCGTGCCAGAGGTCCGCAGCACGTCAATATGCCAACAGATTTCAATAAATCTTAATCTTCTGTCTGTACATTTATTCGTGACAAATAAAAACAATTCCTCGAGTTATTTTAAGCATGGACCACAAGCATATGTTAGCGTGCTATGTTAACCGTGTCACGGTGTATACGACACGAATAGAATTTAATAATTGTAACGTTTTTAAACACTTTAAGGCCTTATAGTATTCGCAAAAAGAAAGCAAACACGTCTTACTTGGTTCTAAGTTATCATATAATGCGTAGCTTTCTTTATGTAGAAAACAGTATAGAAATAATTACATTTAAATATTATTCCCATTACAATTTAAAATAACGTTATAAGACATTAAACAAGCGAAGCCACATTAAATAGCTAGTTTAGCTTAAGTAAAGCGTTTCGTTACGGTTTCGAAAGGCCACGTGACGAATCAATTCGGCTAAAGGGTAAATTCTTTCTACCTAAATGGAGCGTACGTACTCGGCGCCATAATGATATTTGTTTTATCAATGTCAGCCATCTTTTTTTACGGATCTGCATGATGTCTGGCTGGATGGTTCAAGGAGTTTTTAAAATTCATTTATTATACGCATCGTTCAGTTCGTACACAGCGTGATTTAATGAATGGTGCTGGCTTTAAAGATTAATTTATGTTGGTTTACCCCATACAAACAAGATCGTCGTCCATCGGTGGTCCGTTTTACATTTGTGTAACATCATCTTTCTTCCTGGAATGTGGTAATAGTCATCTAATCGGAAACTCAAGGAGATAGGCCACATCTCTCCCCCCAACCAGGTTTCATGCCTTGCCGCAGGCTGGTCACCTACGGTGAATCAAAAGGTACCCAAGGCCGGTCCGTGGTGTAGGGCCGGTCAGAGGTGACGCTCGAGGTGGACTCGTTTGGGTCCACCTTGGAAACGAGCTGGTGGTGTACGGGGACTGAGGAACCGCTATCCCTCAAGTCCGCAGTCGAGGTCGAGTCGCCGAAGGAGAGGTTTGTTGTTATTGCGGTGCGCCACTCTCCCTGACCTCCGCAACTAAGCGGGGTCGTACCGCATATGCGATGATGGTAGGGCTGCGAAGTGAAGGGGCGACGGTGTCCCCATACACTGTTAACCTTGCGGTCGCCGCTGGGACCTATGACCTGATCTACCGCTGGGGGCTGTGAAGACCATTCGCTTGTCTGACCCCATGGCCTTCAGGTGACGGGTTGGAGGGGGGGAATCGTCACCAATGACAAAAGGCAATGTAGCAGGGTGCGCCATTCTGAAGGAGAACTGGGGACGCTCGCCCTCCCCAGAGACAAAGATGCTTTGGCAGCTGGCGCAGACGGGGCCGCGGATGTATGCGAGCTCTCGCGCTCTCTCTCGGAATGCTCATTCCCTTAGCCCCGCCGATATGTGCGAGAGGAACGTAGTCGGAGCTAGTATGGGCGGATATTTGTAGGCATTTCCTTACATTAAAAAGGCCACAATCCTGGCTTAGCTGACAGTTACTATTAGGGTTGCCACGCCCACTTTAATATAAAGTATTGTTCTCTATTTTTTAGCAATACGTACATTATATTTAAAGAAATTCATAAAGTACTTCAAAATATTTCATTAACTTTAATAAAAAACAAATTGATGATATATTTAAACCTCTGATAAAAGAAATTTTTAATGAATGTGAAATCTAACAAAAATATATGTGTAACGTTAAAATACACAGGTAATAAAACACTATATTTATCTTGTCTGCTTTTTTTATTTTATATTTCAATATCAGATCAGAAACACTTTATATGTAACACAAAACGGTTGTAGCCCTAGTAACTAGTTACTACCGAGTCTGATGATATTGGTTAAACTTTAAACTTCTAAAGGTTAAAAACGCTAGTATTCGTTTATAACCTTAACTCTGGCAATACAATAAAAATACGCAGGTACTATGGTCTCAAACAAAAATATTTTACGTGTTGCCTTAAATGAAAATAAATCGTATCGACGTGTGAGTTTATCAACGCATTAAATAATTGTTCCTCGCTCGTGTCGTCATCTCGCCTCATTTGTCAATAACAACAGACAATAAAGGATGTCAAACAAATAATTTATTCGATTTGATATACGTACGGCTTTTAAAAACAATGTATCATGAAATAAGACTTGATCTTGTGTAATTTGGAAGTTTCTTTTTGTTGAGAATCGTTGCGGTTGCAGAAGAGAACAAACAGAATCGATGGTCGCAATGACCAAGCGTCTTGTCGTGACATATTTTGACTGCCATTTTGAAATAGTTGTCAACTTTCTTCGCAACATGTATAAAAAATAATCTTGTAATAATCTTGTTTGTATGGATTTGGCCACACAGACATCCATCTATCCATCTAAATTTTATTATATTTGTAATATTAGGTCCTATCCTTTTTAACCGACTTCAAAAAGGAGGAGGTTCTCATTTCGATTGCTTTTGGAGTCGGTGTCAAGGAAATACAAATATATGAAAATGCCTAAAGGAAACTATTTTACAAATGAACTTTAATATGAAAATATTTATTTCACGACCTTAATACACTAAAATAGACATCTCACTTTTAACCAGTTACAGACGTACCTAGACTGACACAGACTCGAAAATAAAAATTAACGATTTATTTTTATGTTTAATTGTGTAAAATTATTCAAATTTCTAATTGCGTGAAATTCTTTGTTTTTGAATATATTATTTTTGAAGTCGGTTTGTTTTTTTTTTAATTTTGTTTATTATTTACAACGTCGTGAGTTATTACAAAATCATTAATTTTATTTTTATGTTAAACTACATTTTTTTTATTTTAAACTACATTGATACAATTGTTGTACTATCCCAGAGGAATCGTGCATTTTTTCGAGATACAACGTAGCCTATGTCATTCTTTGACCCTTAAACTAACAATATACAAAAATAATGTCGTTACGCAAGGTATTGTTCTACCTGTGAAAACAAAACAAATCTATCCCACGGGAACCGTACATTTTTCCAGGATAAAAAGTAACATATGTGCTATTCCAGACTATAATGTATCTTTGCCGAATTTCATCAAGATCCGTGCAGGCGTTATTGCGTGAAGGAGTAACAAACCGTCAGAACAATCGCATCTATACTTATGTGCAAAGATGCACATGGAAATTTTCTTTTTTATTCCTAACTAATAAATTTATATTTATCCAAAAATTAAAAAATAAGCTTTTAGCTAAATTAAACGTGCAAACTTTATTTTCCAATTTTCTGCTCAATATTCTTATTTGTTCTTTCAGTAAGAACCTTCTACAAAGTATTAGAAAACTTAAAATAAAAGATTAATGAAATCGGTAAAATTGTTCACAAGTTATGGCGTGACAAGGGGAAAGACGTTTGTCCTGGTGAAACTCCGAAAGTACTACACCAATCATAATGACATTTGGTCAGTATGTGTAATTTCGTCCAACTTAAAATATATTTTTATCTCGATTATTTATTATTGAAAATAAAATGTTATAATTATTTAAAAGTTCTATAAGTTTCTAACAGATGGCCGTGTATGGTTATTTATATAGGATTTTATCATATTTTCGTAGCTATATATAATTAGTGCTACCTGTGCGAACCCAGGGTGGGACGCTAGTGAAAACATGTAAAAGACAATTAACATAAATTTTAATAGAAACGTTGCTAATTGGTGATGTTCTAATAAAATTTTCTGTTTAGGTGTCCGTTTTTTTAATACAAATAATTGTGTATTTTCTCCTTCAACTAGTGAGTTGTTTGTCAAACGGAAAAAATCAGTGGACACGTACTCGTACATTTCAAAATGCCTTTTTCGACTGTGAGGCGCCGACTACGTAATGTATAGAAAATGATAATAGCCGCTAAAAGATTTCATTAAAATATTACTTTACAAATCAAATACTTCTTTCTTTGCATTAAACTACAATTCAATCACATGGTTTCGTAAGTTATTCAATTGCGTGAATATTATAAAACATATTTTGATAAAAATATATCGCGTCTTTATTACTATATTATCTATATAAATTATCTTCATATATCCTGCCTTTACCATTGATGCAAAATTAGTATAGTGACTGCCATTATCAGACAGGTAGTCCTTCTTAATGTTTGATGGGCGAGGTAAATATAGGCAAGATATACAATTTTCTCTTATACTTGCGATCGTGGCTCTTGTTGTATCCAAGTTACGAATAAGGGAAAATGTTCCATAGACTGCGACGGAAGAGGTACCCATGAAGGAGCACGTGCCTTGACCTTTACTCCTGGTAAATGTAAGGATTGTTTTTCGATATAGTGAATGGCATAAATTCAATGTCGGTAAGTAATTAATACAAATAATGTTAACTTGGCCAAAAGATCACGGGGTCGATCGCCCACCCAGCAGGTACAAACAGACCAGGTACAATTTATACTGAGACTCGAGATCGCGGCTGCTCTGAGACACGCCGAGGACAGAGAGGTGTGGAGGCAGCTCGTTGATAAGTCAGTGAAGACTTCAAGACAAGCTCGACCTTCAGTAATGAAGCGTATGAAGAAGAAGAATGTAAACTTTTAAAATAATAACTAATTCGAATAATTCCACTGAGATATGTGACCATTGTAAAACAATTCAGAAATAAATATTAAGAAGCTAGTGGACTTATATTTTTAATAATTTCACAAATTAGGAATAAACTAACAGTTTATTGTCTTAACTGTGACTCTGCTGTCGGTAAAATTTTAATCTGTGCCATAAGTAACAGTGGTAGAGCCCGCAACAACAACATCTGTTGCACGAATGGGCCGGCTAGACCGGTGAAATACCACGACCTCACAGAAGACAGGCGTGAAGTAGAAGTATTCTGTGTTTCGTCTGATGAGTGAGCTGATGGAGGCCCAATTTTAGTCCTTTTTTTTCTCTCCTTTTCAAATAAAGATATGATGAAGGGGAAGAAGTTTGGATGGGGAGGGGATGGATAGGAAAAGGAAATATCCTTTTGCCTGTAGCAAACTCATATGCAATTCATTTGGTTTTTGCGGATGCCTATGGGTAGCGGTCACTTAACATCATGTGAACCGCTTGCTCGTTTGACACCTTCTTCCGTAATAAAAGAATATGTTTGTGTGCTTCTTCAAACAATTTCAGAACATTATTTTTATTAATTCGACCTCAATAAATCTATGCTAATTCCTTATCCAATAACTTTTCCTATGCAAATAAAAAAACACGCGCTTACATACGTAATGCAAAACATACAACATATTCATGGAATATTAAATTAAGGCAATTTGAAAAGGCTCAATGTGTGCTCGGTAAATAATTATGAGCACGAGCTTTGGTTTGAATTAATAATGCCATGAAGTATGTGAACCTTTAATTTTATTAGATTATCTACATTTTATTAGAATACAGAATGTTTCTTACATTGATAGGTTAGCGAGCTATGCTATCGAATTAATGTTGTACGTATTATTAACATTATAGATTTCTGGTCACCTAATGTGAAATTCACCGCCGCTTTTGTATATCAGTACCTTGCCCTAGCAGCTAGTTGCCTGAATTGATAAAATTGGAAAAAATTAATTGTTGACCAAATATCTACTTACGGCCCTCAGTTCTCACTTATGTGGGGTCGGAATAGTATGACAGTCGTCTATACTGACTTGTCCATATAGGCTTTGACTATAGTTTTTACTCTGGCTGCCTGCCTGACGCCAATCCTTCTCGGGAATAATTGATCTACTTACGACCCTGTAGCTCGATAAAGTTTTGGTCATGCAAATACAATGTAAGCAGTTTTTTTCTATTGTTGTCATAATTTTCTTGTTTTGTCATTCAATAAATATTCGATTAAAGCTACACATTGAACTTACCCCCCGGCATTCATTTTGGTACTCAACTTCGACATTAGGAGTACGTCTACACAAAATGTTATTGTAGTTTTGGTGGATGTTAAACGACAACCCAATATTTGTTCACCGAAACGAACCTAAACTCTATTTGGGACAAATATCGCTTTTTCTTTGAGAAATAAATAGAAAAATACATAAAATTAATGCGCCAATAGCGTAATAGTTAAGTGTACAGACAGTGATACATGGGGTCTTGGGTTCGTAAAGAAACGTAACAAACAAACTTCATATATATGCCCAAGGAGGGTTGGCGTCAGGCAGGCGGCCGGCCGTAAAAAAAAATAGCCAAAACCTATTACAGTATGCATTACGGTTTTAATGTGCCAACCCTACATAAAATGGGTTAAGGGCAGGAAGAAAAAAAAACTAACGTTTGCGTACATAGATGTTGGTACCGAAAAGTTTTGGACTTGTCGGAGGTCCTTCTTCGGGGTGAGTGGGATTACTTGAAAAAAACAACGCCAATTGAATTACATAAAATATACGTACATAGCAGAACCACTTTCGCAACTTCAAGTAACAAGTATTTTATAATAATATTTTCATAAAACTTTTAGTTTCTTTGAGAACTGGCCGCTAAGAATTTCAATGAGTGCTTGCTACTTCAACTCACGTACTTGGAATTCAGCCGACACAAATGAGGTCTGATTGTGGAGGAGAAAAAAAGTACGTGATACGTAAATAGACCATTATTATGAACACTTTAAAAAGTACGTTTTTAAGATGTTGTAGATGCTTCTAACAAGCACAGCAAAAGTTTTGTATAAGTTGCCTGGGTCTGAGTTTCCGTCCAATTATAAAGTAAAATTATAAGTTAGGGCTTACCATCTTTCGACCACATTGTCACTAAATATCAGCCGGAACCGTGGTCAAGTACTAGTGCATATTGTTTAAGTTATTTTTGTTGTTAAGTGAAATTTTGTAAAATCGCAACTAATAATTTCATTATTTCCAAGCATCAATAACAGATTTCAAATTTCCATAGTTTTATTGGGATTTAAAGTGGCTGGACTTTTCATGAGGTTTTCTTTCACGTACTGTGTAACTTGAGGCAGAGCCTTGAATACTGCTAATACGTTTATATGTCTCACTACAAACATACTATATATATATATGTAAGCCTGTAGTCTTTGGCCAGTAATTAACGCGCGATTTTATTTGACTCCAATTGATCCCCGAAGTTTTCAAAGGCCATTATCTATATAAATACAGATTGTCTTTACACTGACGTTGAAATAGGTCAAACAAAAGCTATTATAAGAGTAATCAAACTATCAC
Source organism: Papilio slateri (assembly GCA_018246275.1). Taxonomy (NCBI): domain Eukaryota; kingdom Metazoa; phylum Arthropoda; class Insecta; order Lepidoptera; family Papilionidae; genus Papilio; species Papilio slateri. The sequence goes on from DWTW01000305.1 coordinate 15,045, forward strand.
AAATTAATCTCTGTAATGAATTATTGATTAAATTTAACGCGCTACGGAGTCTTAAAGATGTGTTCATTAGTGGCGCAAAATATATTAAAACTAAATTCTTTAATCACCGAATAACACAGGAAATTAAAACCAACACAATTTTCAAGAATGACAAAAGATCATGTAAAGATTTAGTTACGGCAGAATGATTAAGAAGTAAAAAAGACAATAAACTTGACGAGTAGCAGATTTGTTTAGGAGTTTATTTATAAATGTATCTTATTATCAAAATAAAATATACTTTTCTTTTCTTTTACTTCTTCTTTTCTAACTATACTTTAGCAAATAGTACGTCTAACTCTAAGCGATGCCAAATGAAAGCCAAAACAAACGTATTTTTAAGAAAATAGAAAGGACCTTACCTTTTCTATAAACAAACTGCAAAATTCAAGATAAAGCTTTATTTCGCAGTAGAACCAAAGTAACCGACATTGCCCAAAGAATTGCAAACCGTAAGTGGCATTGGGCCGGCTACATTGCTCGCCAAACTGATGGCCGATGGTGCCGAAAAGTCGAAGAATGACGACCATGCACAGGTCGACGCAGTGTAGGTACGGCTCCCACAAGATGGACCGATGATCTGGTCAGGGCATTAGAAGAGGGTGGCAGGGGACCGATCTTCGTGCCGATCAATGGGCTTACGTCCAATAGTGGACGAATATTTGCTGAAACGACAACAAGCTTATTTTTTGGAATAGTCGCAAGAAACATTATTTTTATATTGGAACACATTTCTATACGAGTAAACTATGGATAATTTAATAGATAAGGTAACCCGTATAACCTGCATGTAACGGTGTCGATCTCATATTGACGTCATTCATTCATTCACTATCAACTCTTCCTTCCTCAAGAATCACCACAAAGATTATTTCGTTGCAGACCTAATACAGTGGACTTCCGCAACCTAGACCATCCACTGTCCATCTTCTTAGGGATTGACTTTTCGAAATTCTTTTCTTTCTGTTTCACATTAAAAAAAAACAGCCGTTTGCCAAATTCCATTCCAATTCGTACCTACGTCCAGTTGTTTTGGCTGTGAGTTCATAGATCATTGAGGTTCATCTAGTTTTAGCATCTTTATTATTATTACTCTATTGACAGCCGATATATAATATATCTCTTTAGACATTCATTGTGTTGCGATTACATAGAAATCATTCGTTTTTCAGTTTTCAATACTAAACTAGCAAGTTTGGCCAGCCGGCTGTAGCGAGTTTGATTTACGATTTTCATTAACTATGTAATTCAATTATACGCTATTTGATTTCTTTTTGGGGATCTTCTTTTTTGGTTTCATTTAAAAAGCAATTACAACGTAATAGATAACGATTAATCAAAAAATGGTTGACCTTGAGAGTTTAAAGAAATTATTTTATGATTAGATAATAAATTATAAATTATCTATAGTTTATTTTTTCTACTCACAAACGTTAAATTGTTCACTAATTCTTTACATCATAGGTCCTATCATTCTGACACCTGTACGTATTGTCAGACGAACTGGCCACCTACGCATTCAAACTACACTAACAAGTCGAATTAAACCTATCTAAAGCAAAATTACCTGACTAGCATAGACTTTCAACGTGGAAGGTTTATCGGTGAATGTGCATTGTCTACATATGGCATGGCATTATTCACAAGTTGTATGTGAAAAATATTACACTGCTACTTCGCTATCGCAACATCGACGACTCACGGCCCGAAAGAGCGAACGAGTAAGGAAGAATATTGACATGCCTAAATACAGTAGTGTTAGAAAGAGCAAAATATAATTTACTGATTCATCGCTTTTTGACCTTGATAAGCTCAGGCGAGTATTTTAAAAATAAACTTTAATTTTAATTTCTTAAAGTATAAACTTCTTTGCGATAGTTTTGTAGCAGATCGGATAATCATTTGTTCATCATAATTCATTCTTCTTTTTTAGCAAACGGTAGCAAGTGTGACATTAGAGCATTGCGAAAAAAAATCACTGGCTGTGAAATTTCAATCATCAAATGAAAATAAAATAAAAGTAGCATCATTTCCATGTCAAATTGGTAGTGTTGATTTTGATATCCCACATGTTATCACAATCCTCACGAAGCACATTAAGGCAAAGTATTGCATATGCGGTATTTCCAAACCACTACGACTTAGGGTCCTTCAAGAGGCGAGCATACCTTTCTCTCAAAAGCCGGCAACGTGTCTGCATGGATATCTGAAACACCCGAGGATCTGCAGACACGTTGCAGGAACATGAACGAGACATTTTGAAAAAACCAGTTGACGGTAAGTGTCGGCTATGTTTAATCAAAGACGAGACTACACAACATATTATCTCAGGATGTGAAAAGCTGGCCGGCACTTACTACACCAAACGTCACAATAACATAGTTCAGTACATTTTTTGGACGCTATCTAAAAAACACGGCTTTCCAGTCTCCAAACTATGGTGGCAAGAACACTTGACGCAGCCACAGGTTAAGGAGAATGGAAGCGCCAAGCTAATGTGGGAGATGCCGGTTCA
>DWTW01000306.1:0-17578 GCA_018246275.1 Papilio slateri
CGGCAAAAACAACATATCCGTATTTTAAAATAATCATGAGGTTTGTGGAAGCTTTTGTGAACTGATCAATCAAAAGTTTTATTACGAAGATGAATCCAATAACTAGTTTACAATCCTATCGTAATGAACAAGCCCGACCTCTTCTCAGAATAGATTTAAATCAAACAATATTAAGAACTCGTACACAAATTAGACAACAAAAGGTCTAAAGAGACGATGGAAAAAAGGACATCCTGATTACCATAATTAAAATCCACTAAACTGATTTACGAGTCCTCGAGACCCCCATCACTTAAGCCTTTCTCTTGCCTTTAATTGGAACGATCTCAAAACTTCAATTTCCCTCTTTTTGTCCGAGTTGAATTCAGACAGGATATACGTCGTCGAATCAATGGAATGTTTTTAGGCTCGGTTGCAGGCGGAATTAAATGGGGCCATATAATATGACATATTTTATCGCTCGTCCCATGAATATAGGCAAATTAGGCGGATATATCAATCTCCCTTTTGGGTTAATGTTTTTGCGTTCGCGAATAAAACCTTTCTGGTGTACCGCACCAATGAATAGTTAATAAGATCCCTTTGGTTTTTTTGGCAGAACTCACTGTGCTTAATTTTACAATCGGATGTTTGCGTCACTTTTTACAATTGGCGGCGTTAGTCTTGTGTTTCCTTTGATGTTTCACATAAAGAGATTACTTTAGACGTATTACAACATAGTCAAAACATAGTCAAAACTTTTCCTTGAAATTCAAATTACAATTATAATATTTAGTACTTAAAATTATTGTACGCTCTTTAATTTTAGCACTGAGTATTGTGAGCCTATAAGGTATAATGTGTAATTTTAAATTACCACGTATGATGCAACATACTGATACTGATGAAATGACCGAATTCAGAAAGCAATAGGCACCGCATAAGATGAAAGGTCTATGTCTAGGAGTGAACTATAGGTATGTGTATAGAGGTGGGGGTAGGTTAAGGATGATTATTAATAGACGAAGCAAGCCGAACTAGGAGAGTCCAAATGGCTTCCAGATATCTCTTTTCGCATAACATTTAATTTGAAACTTCAACACGCCTCCTTATTGATCTCTAATGCACGCGTGACGCTCGTCTCGGCAATCTATAAGCATACATCAATTGAACTCGAGTTTTGTTTCAAGACAAAATTTTAAAGTATTTTTTTCAAATGATTTTGTGAGCTGTGACGTTGTTATAATCCCACATGAACACTATTATCCGCAAATATAGGATAGACACACAAACAAAACAAGTTCACACAAACAAGATGTTTACGCGTCCGGGCGGGGTTGCCTGCGGCTTGTTTGCACACGAAATAGATCTGTTAGCACAGTTGATTGCCGATCGAAACTTTAGAAAACTGACCACTCGGAATCGGATTACTGGTTCGTTACCGACTGCCAACATTTTTGCCGTTCCCCTGACCGCTAACAATGCAAACAAATACTGTGTCAATTTGCTCCCGGGTAGCATTCGGTTATACGTTCGCTAGCTACCCCGGTCGCGGACTTTTGGCATTGTTTGCAGCTAAATTAGAAGATAAACTTTACTGTTACAAAATGAATTCAATGAACCTTGAACAAAACAAAGATTATATTTGTTATCTATTGTTTAAGGCTGTAGTATAAAATAAATTTAGTTGTGACAGCCTTAATCTCATGCAATAGTGATTTGTGAGTGTAACTGCACATAATATGCACTTAATTTAGATTAACTGTTAAAGTTGGTAAAAAATAAAACAGTTAATACTTTTTATGGAGGAATAAGACACTAACTGTACGGTCGTTTAATTTATAAGTCTATTTATACGTCAAGACATCACGGTCCTACAGAGACTGTAAGGGAAGGATTTGGCTCCTTAACTGGTCTCATTACCACTTTTCGATTGAAAGATTCCTTAGCGGCTTCTTTCCGACGCCCATCAATCTGCACTTCCTTGCCAATTACGGCACGGACAGGGCTCACGGCTGGCAATTATACATACCGCTAGCATTTTACTAACTCGACGTCGCCACGTTTGGCTGCAACTGCAGTGTTGATTAAAATCTGGTCAGATTACTCAGAGGTAATGAGCTAAAGTCTTTTTCTGGACTACACCGATAGTACCTAATAACTTTGGAGTTCCATTAAAGATTGATCTGTAATCTACTTATTATTATCGACCAATAGACTCCCTTGGCTACTTAAGTTTAGCAATTCTATGGGCCATGTTAGTTACCCTGCTTCTACCGCGGATAACATTATTTATATCATTTAGGCTTTTTATGACGCCGATTGTGAAAGGAATTGTGTTAATAGAGGCTATAATAATAGCATCACAGTAGAGATGGAAAAGAGTAGCCCAGAGACCGCAGGCCTCCGCCATACCCACCTTGCATCTCTCACATACATATATTATAATACCGACCAGATAACATACAAAAGGAATATGTATTAAGAGTATCTGTTACCGAGGAGCATACATGCGTAAATGTATTATATTTTTTAATGGAAGAAGGTGGCAAACGAGCAGACGGGTCACCTTGTGTTAAATGACCGCTACCGAAAATGATCTGCAACAAACAAATGCGTCGCAGATGCGTTACCTACCTTTAATGGACAGAGGGGATAGATAGAAAAATGATATTTCCTTCTCCCATACCCTCTCCGTCCAATCCTCTTCCCTTCCTATCCTATCCTTATTAAGAAAGAATGGGATAGGGAAGAGGACTGAAATTGGGCCTCAGGTAGCCTTTATACTTCTACTTCGCGCCTGTCTTCCGTGAGGTCGTGATATTTCACTGGTCGAGCCGGCCCATTCATGCAATAGATGTTGTTGTTGCCCGCTCTACCACTGTTATGAATGTGGAGGTGTGCTTCGTGGGGCTGTGCCAAATGAAAATCTGTAATCTCTACTTAGCCTACTCTGGATCACAGGAGTGAGTGCTTATTATATTCACAGTAGTGTTTAAGATATAAATGTTCATTACAATATAAAAGGTCCATTTTCACACCTGTCAGTGTAACTTCATAATGTGTATTCATACCAACAATTACGAAATAAAATAATTGGCGTAATTTTATTTACGTTATTTAGGTCATATGTAATCTTATTATGTTTGTTTTCGCTCTTACTTTTAAAACAGGTCTATTTGTATATTGGATTAGATACCTATGTATATCTAAAAAAAAAAAGTTCAACTATAAAGTATTTTGTGACCAGTAAATTATTTTAATTAAATGTTTAAAAAAATAGCTATGAGCAGGACTATAAGACTCGTGCTTTGTTTAATTAAAAATAAATAAATATGCGCTCAAGCCCGTAACCCAGAGGGGTAGGCAGAGATCACGGAGCGATTAGCGCGCTCCTGCCACACCTCTCTCGCTTCATCTACATCCATACATCCATGCATACATATTCGTCGGTTACGGATAGTCCTTATATCTCCTTATAGAACAGATAGTGATTGTATAATAAATAGATTGCCATTTTAAAAAAAGCGATTAACGATTAAATGAACAATATTACAAGACTTCAGAGAACGGGTCCTTCTGTACAGTTAAATTATTTTTATTAAGGTTTAAAAGTTTATTTTATTATCTTCCTTCTAGTTATGTAGATGCTTTTATCTATAGTCAAAACAGTATAGTATAACGACGAGGAAGCTGTTCACCAAATGTTAAGGGACCACCGCTACTTACCGATATTTGCAACAATTAGATAGTTATAGAAGCTTTTTATTTGTGCCGGTACTCTGAAAGGTTGTGGTACCTTTCCCGCTTTTCCCGCTTGAAGCTGCCCATCCGAGTAACAGCTACTGGCTCTGCTGGCTCCACAATTGTTATGTGTTTGTAGTTTAAGACGTAGGTGGGTCCAAAGATGTTTCTTAATATTAAGTAAGCCGCTCGTTGACTTCTTATCTTAAGAAGAAAATATTTTTATCATTCCGAAGACTAAAATCAATATAAACATGGCATATTCGAAAATAAAAGGCGATTTAGAGTCGGACCTGCATGTACTTGTATGCACAAAATCTTTTATTAGGATCTCGGTGAGCACGCGCCGGTGGGCCCGCGGAGCCGCCTGTCTGCCCGTGTGCGGTGCCACCATAAATCCAGAACATACGAACCGGCCGCCAGATAAATTTCTCTCCCATGATATCAAAGCCCGCGAATGCAAAACGCACGTTATTTGTGTGTTTTATGTAGCTATGGTAACTTTAAACGGTAGATACTGTAATAGGTACGTACTTATTGATTTATTGACCATCGATTGGACCTTCTCGTCAACAATCTTCCTAGTTTCAGCTTACGTGTATGACTGGAAAAAGAGTTCGTAAGGTGATCATCACGGCTAAGGAAAGTCTTATTTTAATTTATTTTGGTAAAACCAACAACTTAAACAATACTTAGAAAACCTTAATAGTAAAATAACAGAATTTAGCCATTTATAGGTTTTCACCGAAAGAAACATAGCAGTTCATGACGTAAAAAGGGATAAAAAATAGAGATAATATTTAACATAACAACAATTATGGCATATAAAATTCCCGACTCATCACCTGCCTTGCCGAAATAATACTAGTATTGAACAAGTCTAGTTCGTGATGCTTATTGAAGCTATTACCTGCACGCCAAATGAATATATTTTTACTGTAATTGGTATGTAAAACTGGCATATAGAGTATACCTTTAGGTCTAAGGTTTAACGATGGTGCTCTGAATAATATTCAGCCAATATATCCGGGGAATCACTGTACCAGGACAAATTTTGCACAAAAATACAATATCAGAAATTTCACGACGCAGTTTTAATGGTAGTAAGTGGTGGTGCTTGCAAAGCGAGATGTAGTCTTCAGACCGGTACTTGACATGGGTGCGGTAGCACAAATATCTGATAAACTTATGTTGAATGTTCTCAATGCGTGAAATGTAGGTGTTGTAGAAAGGGTTCCAGATTTGCGAGTCTTGTGTCTTCGTGTCTAATGTCTTTATCACGTATCTTCGCTTTACACTTTATTAATAGTAAATAAAAATAGGTACTTGAGTAAAATAACTGCCAAAGCTAAGGCCCATGCAACCGATCGAAGCAAAAGTCATAAGTTGAATTTTTCTTGAAACGCTTAGGCAAGCGCCATTTGGTGCTCGACTGACTCGCAACCAGATAAAGTTCCTACCTAGGCAGCTTCTCCATGTTGCGTCTAAAACTATATTGAAGAAATAAAAGGTCATCAAATCAAGGCAATAGTTAAAGCCATTAGGCCAAAAAACACACTTTATACGACACTCACAATGTTGAGTTTGATGACACTAATTTTGAATAATTCCTGTCTAATACGTTTTGTCATCGCACGACACGATAGAGCTCCCAATTCCATCGACACCACCATGACGGTTGGCATTCTACTACCGCGCGGTTTAAGCATAACTTTCTGCCTCGTATGTGGAATGATCTGTTTCCAACGATACGACTTAGAGACCTTGAAAAAAAGAGAGCAAATCTGCAGTTCCTCTGGTATTGTGGATGATAATGGGCGGCGGTGTTCGGTTGAAATAACTACGTCAGTTCTAATACTTCGCGCTTATCAAATCAAGTACTTCTAACTAAGGGTACGATACAGGCTCAGTAATTTCAGCTTCTTAAACTTGACCAGTAACATATTGACACAATGTATGTGTGTGTGTGTGTGTGTGTGTTTAACTGACAGTGTAGTGCCCTAACAGCCCCCTGATTCTGCTCACACAGAGCGGGTCCTGACACAATGGCTTAGTAGATATTGATTTTTACATTATTATAAATGATCAGTAGTGCGCCACTACAAAACCATTCTGTCAGCAAAGTCGCTTTTCTAGTTATTCCTCAGAAAGGTGTCATCACTTAAACTTGCTTTAATTTCCCCAACTTAATCGCAATAACTAAAACCGGTAGTTAAGCCAGACGGACGATTAAAGCTGGCGTCATCTGCTCAACGCATTAAAGGCTCGCAAGAGTAATTAAATGGAGAGAGAAATTTAACCAAACAGGGCATAAAAGTAAAAGCTTGCCCCGATATCGACAATAAAACCGAGAGGGTGTGCTAAAGAGGGGAGCGCCGAGAATGGGCTGCAGATACGCAAGAAATTTTGGCCGAAACTCCAGCGTCTATATGTCATTATGACGGCTTGCGGAAGTACCGTCAGGCGCCGCGGCGCGTGCGTTACAAATCACTACTTTACAACTTCCGGAACGCTCAGTTTATCCTCGAACGTCGAGCGATTCGGACGTGTATAAAAAAACACCCAAAATGCGAGTCTAATAATTTTAGGTCACGCGTCGCCGACTACCGGTAATGGTCGTGTGATGATATTAAGGAATATAATAATTTGTATCTTCTCCCCTATTTTGATTTACGCGGGGTGGATGAAAGCGCCCCTTAATAGTTTTTATTTCATATTTTTTGCAAAGTTGTTGTTGGATTTATTTACCCTCGAATCAATTTACAAATATTATGTTTGTTTAACTTTTTTTACTGTACCAATAAAACATGATATACACAATAATGAATCTCGATTAAATTACCGTATGTTATCAATGTATTCAAAAACTTTAATTGTTTGATAACTTCCTAATGACTCAAGTAGTACAAAAGAATAAATATGGGAAATAAATCTAACAGACATATCTTTTATCTAGCTTATTAAAACCTAAATAAGATAATGGTCTGGACATATCGCACCACCAAACAGAAGACTGGCAAGTAATTTCTTGGGATAAAGAGGAACTTACTAGCAGGGCCACCGATTACTAGCGTAAACCAAAAGCATTATTACTTTTATCTTTTGGGTGATGGATGGGAAACCCTTCGCCCTCCGCTTATTTTTTTCCTCCATCTCTCCTTCACACGCAAAGGCACACCTGCAACTTTTCTAGTTATCACGGATGTATAATTATGATTATCTTTGTCATTTAACATCACGTAAAGCCCTTGTTTTATTTTAGTATAACAGATGGTTCTCTTAAATTCACGTGGCTGAACATTGAAAAAAACATCCTTTAATTGTTGTTCTACGAATCTTGAAGATATAAGTAAATACGAACAAAAAGGTCTAATTCACTAACCTTCAAATTCAATTAACATACGGGCAATTTATAAATGTTAGTAAAATAAAAAAACAACGACCTGAAATGGATTTTGCATGTTCACAGCTAACTATATCAACACCAAGCAGATTACTCAAATTTATGACTATTTTACCGACGTCATAAAGTTTATTGGAGACGCCGCCGTCATTAAAGACCACTTCATAATATCCGAAATCAAATTTGACCCACAGACAAACAGCCACAGAGTGATAAATTTTAAACGAATTAAATCAAATCTTTTGTAGCGAACGGACCAATTTATTAGGACCGTAGAGACGGCGTACGAAACCTACATTTATTATTATTTTTTGTATCTAGTTGGGGGTCGAAGAGGTCTACACAAATTGGAATTCTAACTTCCCCTACACAGTACGGCACGTGTCTTACCACCCTTTCTATAGACAGCGGGTATCAAGGGATACAATAAATATTTAGACGAGTTGTAACGAATTCTATTTAAATTGCAATTCTTGTCACGTTTTCCCTTGATCTATTACGAACATTTAAAATCTGTAGCATTATGTATGTTGACCTTTGCTATTGATTTTTGTGAATAAAAACAATAATTAAATTGTTATCAAGAAGAATTTATTTTTGTATCATTTTATATACAATAACATCTTTTGCAACTGTATTTTTTAATTCTTGGCGGTTATAGTATATCTGTGTCTTATTTTATGGCTTCATGAATTATTTGTTATATTAGGAAGAATTGTAGCCATGATCCAAATAAATTCTAAGCTTTGAATCTTTGCGGCTTGTATTAAATACTGGAACGTCACTATCAAAAAATATATTGTAAGTGTAGTAAAAACTTGAAATGCATACATTTAGCATCAGGTCATCTAGTCAATAACATCCGTAAATAAGACAATTGAAATATTCTAACTATACGGCATTTTTTATATGGAACTGAAAAAAAAGTCATATTTTTTTATATTTTCAACATCAAAGTACGCGTGCACAAGATTTATTAAAAAAATCCAATCGCCTAAGTGGGAGGAGGGAAAGTTGTGGAAGGGATAGGTTCCCTTCTTACGTCAAAGGCGATGGAGACATCACGCGAACACCACACATATTTCATTGATGCCATCCTTCACTAAACTAATGTAAGTGAAAATAAGCGATGATCATATTGTACGGTCGGCATATTGAATATCCCTAAAAATGTTCAAAATTAAAAAAATATGAAAATTAATAATACGCACAAATGTGGTTTGAAAAACTAAAATGCTCGCAGACTATGCTATGCTATGCTAGTTAGCTTCATTTTAGTCTATTTGTTTATTTGTAATTTATTTTCACAATTTGTAACTAGATGGCGGTATTCTCAATCTTTAAAAAATAATTCTGACCAGCATGTTAGGATAAAGTTACACAAATTTACAAATTAATTGGACATCTTTCAGTGGGTAAAATTATGTCGAAAGATTACCCGATGCATTGATAGACATATTACGAATAGGATCGAAAAATAAAGGTTTGTAGTGTAGGTTGTTTTATCAAACTTATTCACTGTGAATTATTGTAATTACTGGTTTTACCTACCTATGCAATTATAATTAATTAAACAACACGCAAAAGTATCCCTCCGTTTTTTATGTCATAGTTTTTGCAGAAAGTTATTTTTGCAATAGCAACTATAAATAGATGTTGACAGTTTATCTGGTGTCGGTACGTACGTACGTACGATAACTAATGCCCCGGTCACGGTGCGTGGCCGGCAAACAAAGCTCTCACCCCAGCCCGCGCCGCCGCCGCTGTAACGCGTTTTTGCCGCTGCTGACTCTCCTTATAAGGACTTGTTTATATCGTTTTTATAACGTATTTATAGTTTTTTCTAAAAATAAAAATCAAAGGAAACTCTTAACATATACATATTTTGCATAACAGTTTATTGTACTTTCAAACATCTGCATTATGATTATGCAACGTATTTGTAATTTTCGGCTCTGCTTTAACACAATAAAGTGCAGGGAATGTTGCCGTGTAATTACTGCGAACATCACAAAGAGCGTGGCATATATCCGGTGTCCTCGTATGAGCTTATCATCGTATATTGTCCTCAGTTACCTTTATTTAAATGTAATGTGCTTCTGTACAAAGCATTGGAATTCCACTGCTTTGTACAGAAACAAATTCCATACTATTCATATATTTAAATATTAATATAGACTCCGAAATAACTAGGTATGTTCTGTTTGTATATATAAACTAAGAACAAATTCTGATGATTTTTGAAAAATATAAATGAAAGTTTGTTTAGAAACGGAAGCAAATAAATGTATTATCTTAAAAAAAATTAAACGGCAATTAAAATCAATTCTAATTGTCATAATCCTAAGTAATACAATTATATAATAATCTATTAATAAACATGCCTTTATTAGTGTTTGAGACGTATTTTCATGAGTAAATATAAATCTATATTTACTCATGAAAATACGTCTCAAATACGTCTCGTGATTATCATTATAACATTTTCAAATTTCTTTTTTTTTATTTTGGTTCAAAGGACTCGAATTCAAATCGATGCAATGTTTATAATGTTTCTTTTTTGTCATAACCCTATGCGATGACATGACACATGCCACGAAAATACCATAGATTGTAAATTTTTTATACTCTTTGGATAATATGTGGATGAATTATGTTGTCAGTGTTTTATTACGACTTTACGTCATGTTATAGTTTCAAAACAATAGTAATCATGGAAAAATGTTTTATTTTGTGCGGTTCAAATTAATAAAATTGTGCAAATTTGTGTGTTTTGGACATGGGTGACTCTTATACTCCGTTTTATGTTGACCGAGCTAAAGGTGGTCGTGCTTCGTGTAAATCCTGCAAGACAAACTGCCCAAATGGTGAATTACGCATTGCGAAATTAGTTCCTAGTCCTTATAATGAGAATCAACCTATGAAGTCATGGCATCATTTGGATTGTTTTATGAACATACTTTTAAAGCAACGACCAACGACCAAGCGCATTGATTCAATAGACGATATTGGAAATTGGCAAAATTTGACCGTTGAGGATCAAGACTATTTGTTAAAAAAAATAAACGAGACAGAAAATCTTTTCGCTCAAAAAAATGATGGGAAATATACTGCGAAAGTTATAAAAAATGAGTCAAAACCTAGCACAACCTCGTGTGATATTCTTGAAAGTGAATTCAACAAAAGTGGCTGTATGCAAAATATTCAAGATAACAAATTTTCGGAATTTGTAAAATTATGTAAGCGTATATCGAAAGTGGATGCATATACAGAGAAGACAGCAGTTGTGAATAGCTTTTTCACAAGAGGTTGTGACGGTGATCATTTTAAAGGCGATTTAGCTTTATGGTGTAAGCTGCTACTCCCTCAAGTGTGTAAAAGGATTTATAATCTAAAAAGCAAACAACTTGTTAAGTTATTTTCACGAATATTTCAGTTGGATCATGATGACATGTTGACGCATTTAGAACAAGGGGATGTTGCTAATACCATTCAGTGTTTCTTTTCTAAATCTAAAATACTGCAACCAGCCAGTGAAAGCACACTTACAATCCAGGAGGTTGAGGATTTCCTCGAGGATCTTTCAAAGTTGACACGAGAAGATGAACAAATATATCAGTTTAAAAAAATAGTCAAAAAATGCAATCAGGAGGATTTGACAATGTTAATCCGTTTAATCAAAGGTGATTTAAGAATAAATGCTGGACCTAAACATATTTTGGAAGGGATTCATCCAGATGCATACCAAGTGTTTCAAACTTCCAGAGATTTGGATATGGTTTTAGATCGTGTTCTATCTCAAAACAATAAAATAAAACACAAAGATGCAATCCAGATGTCTATGCAAGCAAAACTAGTCCTTATGACGCCAATTCTGCCAATGTTGGCTGAAGCTTGTAAATCAGTTGAGATGGCAATGAAAAAATGTCCGAATGGCATGTTCTCTGAAATAAAATATGACGGTGACCGAGTTCAAGTTCATAAAAAAGGCTCAGAATTTAAATACTTTTCTCGAGCCTTAAAGCCAGTTAAAGCCAACAAAGTCAATCATTTCAAGGAGTATCTCCCTAAAGCATTTCCTAAGGGAGTTGACTTAATATTAGATGCAGAGGTTTTATTGGTTGATGTGAACACAGGGAAACCTTTACCCTTTGGTACATTGGGTATACATAAACAGTCTGCATTCAAAGATGCTGAAGTTTGTCTTTATGTGTTTGATTGCCTTTATTACAATGGAGATATTTTGATGGATTTGCCGATTGTAAAAAGGAGAAAAATTCTTCTTGACCACATGGTTGAAGTAAAGAATCATGTTATGTTTTCGGAACAAGAATTAATTAAAAAGCCGGCAGATTTAGCTAAAATGATAGCAAAGGTATATATTTCATATTTATGTTTTATTCATAATTTAATTAAAATATAATTATAAACATATGTGAACTATTAAGAATAACAACAGTTCAGCTGTTGAAAGTTCATTTTTTAATTGATTGTTAATAATAAACTTATCAGTGTTATTGACAAATAACAAAATTTGTATATCTATGATGAAAAATAAGACATTAATTTTCCAAAAATTATAAAGTTATAATTGACTACAAATGTTGCAATTTTTTTTTTTGGTAGAATGCCCAACAATCATTACTTATTGTTATGGCAATCACTATGGCTCATAATTATCCACAAAACCAAATACATCTCAAATTAAACCAACCCATATAATAGCAAAATTTTATAGCCTACTTTAAAAATAATGCATGGCAAAGTTTTTCTAGAAAATATTATATTTAATATAGAGATTGATAATTTTATAAATTCAACAAAATATGTTAACAACATTCCAGGTTCTGCAACTGGGCTTAGAAGGTCTTGTGTTAAAAGACCTGGAGTCAATATATGAACCAGGCAAAAGACATTGGCTAAAAGTAAAGAAAGATTATTTGTTTGATGGGGCAATGGCTGATACGGTTGACTTGGTTGTTCTTGGAGCTTGGTTTGGTGAGTTATACTTATACATTATAGGTATATTAGCTCTTGTAATTCTCCCTCTCTATCTAATATAGTTGGTAAGTATAAAATCTAGTTTGCACTTACATGTGCATATACAACACCCTCATGCACAAAGATACAGGATAAATAGATATAGGAAGCTAGAAATACACAAAGAAATAATAGTCTTAAAATAGGTTTAAATTCACTATTCAACCAAACTATTTGTTGTGACCCATCTCCTACAACTTTTAGCATAGTTAAAATAATTTATGGCTATGTTAAACAATATTTAAAATTTTTAGATAAAATAAACAAAGACAAAAAGTCCCGCTAATTCAGCCCCCTGTCATATTTGGTAGTTTTTAGTTAAGTCTTGGTGGTAAACCTGTCCCAGGTGTGTTAAAATAATTTATTTATTTTATTCTGTTGAAAGAGATGTAAATGAGAGAGAGAGTAAATTTTGTTTATAACTTTCTCCTTTTCAATTCCCAGGTACTGGTAAGAAGGGTGGAATGATGTCAGTCTTCCTGATGGGCTGTTTAGACACTCGACGAAGTTGCTGGGTGACTGTCACAAAAGTACACACGGGCCATGATGATCCTACATTGGAAAGGTTGCAAAAAGAACTAGCACCACTCATGGTGAAAATATCCCAGGAATACACAAAACTGCCTGCCTGGTTGGATTGTAATAAAGGAATGGTACCAGATTTTATAGCCAAAGACCCAAAGAATCAACCTGTGTGGGAGATAACTGGTTTGTAATTTGTTTTATATTATCTATGTAATTATTTTTGATTAATTTAAAATGCTTCATATATAGTTAACCTCATAAATCAAATTATATTTGTATATCGTACTTTTCATACATAGCTTTTTCATCTTATTTCTCTTATGAATAAAAGAGAAATGAAAAAGAACAAATCATTCCATCTGAATTCCAATTTTAAGGCACCTTGAGATTACTTTGTTCAATGCAATAAACAATCATTAAAAAGAATAAGTTTCTCAGTACTCTAATAATTCCAGAAATAAACATACCTAGATCGATATAATTTAATTTCTCTTGTCAAATATAAAAAATTTAAATAAGAACTATATGGTATGTGGATGCTTTTAAATATAACAGGTTATTAAATTTCAATAAAATCATGCGGTGTTTGTTTGTTTTACAGGCACAGAATTAACTAAAGCAAACCTTCACACAGCCGATGGCATCTCTGTAAGATTTCCAAGGGTGACAAGAATAAGAGATGACAAAGATTGGAAAACAGCAACAAATTTAGATGAGCTAAAAGAACAATACAAAACATCCAAAGAAAAAACTGATGTGTCCCTATTAAATAAATTAGCTGAAACTGCGGCAAATGATGACGAACCACCTGCTAAGAAATTTAAAACTAGTCCTAAAGTATCGCCAGCCGCAGTCAAAGAAAGGAAAGCTTTGAATGGTCTTACAAAGATTGACAAATTTATAACCAATAGAGATTCATCAAAAAAACGGAAATCGAATAATTTAAATTCATCATCAGAAACAAACAGTAATGCAAGTGCTATAAGTTATGAAGAAACCAAACCAAATGAAATTAAATACCAGTTATTACCAGATAATCCTTTACCGGATGCATTTATGGACAAAAAAATCGGTTTTTACCCAGACTTTATAAGTATACCGGAAGATGAAAGAAGATACTTTGAAAGACACTGGATTGCGTATGGAGGGGCAGTTGTGAAATCAGTGAAATCGCCAAACGTCGATTATCTTGTACATAATGATAATTGCATTGAATTAAGAAAAATGCAGATATTAAAAAATAAATTGCCATCTGATGTTAGACATGTTACTAAAAATTGGTTAATGAGAAGTATTAGCTATGTTAAACTATGTGATCCAAACAAATTTGCTGTGACTGTTCTACCTTAATAACTTTATAATAAAAAAATATTTTGCGCTATAATTATTTACACCCTGTCAAAGTGGTCTTTGCGATTACCATTTTATGGTTCTTGTAACTACGATATACAATTGATTACCACAATTCACAAAATTTGAATGTTCTTAAAACCTTGTAATGACACAGATTATAGCATTGTATTTAATAGTACAACTTTAACAAACAATTGTATTGTTTTAATAGCTCTTTATATTGAATATCGTAATTTTTATATAAGGCAATTTATTGTTTTTTATCTCGTTAAAATGCATATAATTAAATTGGTCGTCTTCGTGTTGTTTTATTTTCCGAGTCAGTAATGCTTTAAATAACATAATGTTACTTATTTTAGTACTTAGGTGTATACTTTGGTATTCGTGTCAATAGTTATTTTGAACTATATATTTTTTATGTAATAAGGTATCGAAAACATGTTTGTTAGGCTGATGTGAAATATGGTATGAAGCATTGGAACAAAAATCGGAAGTTTTGCTGGATACATGATTTTCGAATGATTTGCAAGATTGCGAATTTCTTTTATTTTACACTTACAAAAGAAAACGTAAGTTGGATATACGTGAAAAATGTTGACAGCCTTGTGCCATAGATAACCTAAAAAGTTACGATCAATGTGACATAAGTTAACAGCGGTATTTGGCATGAAACATTTGAATAAAATCTCATTAACAATGTAATTGTTTTATTATTTTATATTTTAAAATTCTAAGAAATGTTAAAATGTGAATAATGAAAAATATGCTGTTTATAAATAATACTTGTGCCTTGTGCCTTAAAACTTTGGGTAGCACCTTATGGTTCCTTTTTAACTTATCAAGCGAACAAATCACATACATGTACACTTATACACACACTGACCCCTCTTATTTGAACTCGTACTTGACCCCTCACTAAACCTCAGGTGAATTTTACCTAGTTAAATTGAATATACCATCAGTTGTTTTAAGTCCCTAGAGCAGCGTTTTCAGAATGTTACTGTCAGCTATAAAATCTACAGTTCAGTATAGTTTCCTTATAAACAGATCTATAAAGGTACGTGTTAGAAAATTCATTTATGGCGACTTTATAAAATATTTAAGAAATAACAAAAATAAGTAAAGAAAACTTGAATATCATTCCCAACTCTTAGTATTATGTTAAATAAAGATACAAGGAAGTTTTGCGCTACATAGCGGCTTGGGGCCCTTAAATATAGCAAATATGGCTTACAACCGTCGTGAACGCCATTATGCCGCGTATCGTGTTTACCGTTTTAAATTTTCAACGGCATCGCTACTCTTCAAGGCTATGTGTGCGTGTGTGTGTGCAAAAACAAATTAATTATTAACTCGTACACACGCTCTCGAGCCGGCTAAGCCGTTGTTTGTGTGAGTTTCGGATTCCGAGTAAATATGAGTTGGAAGGAAAATTAAATCGTCTACTTGTTAATAAAATATAACGTCCTCTCGCTTCCAATGCTGAGTACGGATTAGAATTCAGTTAATATCAGAGCCTTTGTTATATACAACACTATTACATACTATCGTTAATATAATTTGTCAATGAATAACAATCACTGGATAATTGAATATTAGGTCAATCGCGAATGGTTTATGAATACTAAATTCCGGAAATATGATGGATTGGCGGGTTGGATGAATAGGCGACACTGGAGCGACTTGTGATGCACGCATGCCCCGTAAGCTTAAGGGGCAGATCTACAAGTCGACCGTAAGACCTGTTGTATTATATGGAGTTGAGTGTTTGACCACCAAAGATTTGGATGACAGGAGACTGCATATGGCAGTGATGCGAATGTTAAGATGGATATGAGGTGTGATGAGGATGGCTAAAATTGAAAATGAGTACAGGGTATTAGAGGAAGTCTGAATGCCAGTGACGGAGAAATTAAAGAGCAAACGGTTAGCATGGTATGGGCATGTTATGTATGTAAAGGACATATAACGAAGAGAGTGATGAAAACGAATGGATGGATGGTTACAAGGGTAGAGGACGACTGAAGAAAGTGTGATTGGATTGTGTTAAAGATGACATGTGTAAGAAGGGTGTGAATTCAGATATGACGGCTGCTTCATACTTGGCCGACCGCACATAGATGGGAAGAGACATAATGATGATGAAATTCCAGAAATATGATTATATACTTTCATCACTGTTTGATTCTTTTATTCAGTCTAGATCACTTTTTCAGATTTCTTTACCCTGAATCCAGTGAGTTCGAAGTCCTTTTTCGTGTCAGGCAAAGAATTACTTTAGTTTATTTTATGTCCCTGGGATTTTATGATACTAGACGCTACTTACACAGTTTTAATAAATATAAAGTCCTATACACTTAAGTAGCAATAGTCTCTAGCTCTGATGTGGATGTTTACTGGGGCAGTGCTTACTTACCATCAGATGAGACGCCTTTTATGGTAGAAGGTGGCAATCGAACAAGCGGTTCACCTGTATTGTAGGTGAACCCGTATTGCAGCTTTTCTACAAAAGGGATAGGGTTAGGTAGGGAAAGAGGCAGATTGCTTATTACTGGCCCTTCTCCGATCATCAAAATGTAAATAAATAGTTTTGACACTTGTTTCTTTCTCCCACAAAAATCTAAATAACACAATATCACATGGAACAAGAAAGTGTATACCTAGATTTAAAGCCTTGTTGATATTTAGAAGCAATTTTAACAAACTGTCAGCGTTTCGCAGTTGTTTTTAGCGCTGGGTCGAGTCATCGTTTATGCATGACGCTTGACCCTGGAGCCCAGTTAATTATGACGCGGTCCACTGCTCCCCGCTTCTGAACTCGACCTCGCACATTACTTTCGCATGGTAGTTGACATTCAAAAATATAGAGATCGTGTAAATAGCTGAGTACTTAATATCTTGCGAATTCATTTACCCTAACTTTTTCACACAAAATATATCCCCCCTCGAGGACAAATATAAAAATCACCTTCCGTTTTTGTTTAAGCTATATGGGAATCGAACGCGTCAACGTTTAGCTTCTATCATGAAAAACTCAAGGAGAGGATACAAGCAGATGTTACGTGACTTTTTTTTCTTCTTGCCCTTTTTCCACTTTATGTGGGGTCGGCATAGTACGACCGTAGTCCATAATAGGTTTTGGCTATAGTTTTTATTTACGGCTGGCCGCCTGTCTGACGCCAACCCTCCTCGGGCATATACTCATATATATGAAATATTAGTAGAATTATATATTTTTATATAATTTACTACATTCTTCTACTACGTGACTATGATCACTTATATAGATATTGCAAAGGAGATAGACAGCGGTAAGATATAGAAAGTCGTGTTGTACAGCCTCATTCATTAGTTGTAGCGCGGAATAATAAATACCCGCGCCCTGATAATATTATAAAAAAATAATTATATTTAATTCAAAAGATCAGACGAAGAAGATACCAGTTTCAGAAATTATAGTCTTAAAAACTAAAAATTTATCACAAAACGGGTGAAATGAAGGAGTTTTACATTTTTAGGTTAGACGTGCACGGA
>DWTW01000307.1:0-17578 GCA_018246275.1 Papilio slateri
CGATCACTGTAACACTGTTTATAAAGCATTGAATAAAGAGCAAAAAAGCGGAAGGGAGATATTTGACAACCTTATATATAGTATAGAAATGTTTGTAGCATGAGGCAGGAAATGAACACCGGGTCGCCTAGCATTAAATGAAGAAAATCTGCAACACTTGAGGAAAGTTTTTAAGGAAGGACTATTTTCTTTAAGGTCCCTAAGTTGTCCTGGTTTGCAAATACAGCTGAAGACAGATCATTCCACAAGGCGGTGATGGGGCACAAAGTTGCGCGAAAAGCGTACATTTGTAGAATGGCAACCATCAAGATGGGGTGGATGGAATATTGAGCTGTTATCTTAGTTATTATTATTATTTAATCTAACTTGTACATCTAACATACATATAGACATTACACTGTTATTAAGAACCTTAAAATATAATTTTGTTATTTATTTTAATATTTAGACAAACTCACATATGACTTTTAAGGCGGGCTATAATCGGAAACTCTTTCCCACATGTAGGACACTTGTGGGGGATAGTCCTCTTGTGAATATGTCGCATATGCTGTCCGATGCTCAGCACGAGCTGGCCACACACGTCACATGCGCGCCTCATGCACTGAGCCTCACGGCGATGAGACACCAGATGCTCCTGGAATCAAAAAAGTATCAATAACAAATGTCTTTGTTTTATAAAACGACTTAACTTTTTAATTTTACTGTTATAAATTGATTAAATATCTGAACCTTGTTGTAACAAGTCAGAAATACAGATGCTCGAATTCAAAAATCATAATTTAAATTATACCTATTGTTATTACTGAAAATTGCATCCTTTTTTTCAGCTAAACTGAAACTTATTGAAATTTTGAATTATGTTTCAATCAAAAATATTGGACATAATCTAGTAAATTGACTGAAGTCTCTCACTGAATTCTCTTGGCTTGACTAAATGCCTTAAAACTTAATCCTTCAATAAATGTTATGAAAAAACACATGTCTTGCTTTTGTATAAAGTACTTACAAAAACATATTTATTATTTAGAAGATAACGAGTTTATAACATATCCCATGACATAACTACTAACTTTTGTTTGGAACACCATATCACACGGGGAACACTTAAACTCTTTCACTTTAGGATGGTTTTTCTTCTGTTGTACTCTTTCTTTTCTTTTCCTCTCCCTCTCTCTCTTCTGTTCCATCTTTACTCTCTTCAGCTTCATTTGATGTAAAATTAGTTGAAAATCATGTTTTGAATATGGGTACGAATGAAATAAGGGATCTCCTGTAATTATAAATATTGTAAGACTTAAAATAAAAGAAATTGTACTAAGCTAAGATGCTTAAAGGATTCTTATAAAAAGATAAAAATTCAATAAGCTTATCAAACATGTAAAATAGTTTAAACATTTACCCAATGGATTTAAAATCTTTCTAAATCTCTTATCAGTTGTCTCACAGGTATTCTTGAATGCCAGAGCAAGTTTTAAAGTTTGAAGACATTCATTGCATATATACTTTGGTAAAGAATCATCAGGACTGATCTGTAAAGTGCCAACAAATTATAGTAATGTTCATTCTCACATTAGAAAAAAAATATTTCTAATGTGATACAATACAACATATATACAATAAATATACACATATTTTAGTTATATTTTTATTTTATTTTACTTACAAGGGTTGTCAACAAAATAAATAATAATAACCATATATAAAGATTAGTGGACTAATTGTAATTTTAATAACAGGCGACCACAACATGCCCAAAATAAAGAAGAAGAAATAGTGTAATTTGTGTAGAAAGTAACACTTAACTGGTAATTTTACCAAGATATTATTTATTAACTTTACTCAATTTTACCTATGTAAATAATGAATAAGCAATATTGAGCACATTCTACACTTGTTTTGGGGGAGGACCACCCTGCCCCCAGATTTATTGAATGTCAAAATAATATAAATTGATTATACCCACTGAAATATTAGTGATACTGCTGAGAGCTCCCATTATATCACAACCATTCAGTTTATTGCTCAATGGAATAGAGCCTCTCTTAGCACAAACTCTACATATGCTATCCTTTGCTAAGTGTACTGTAGCTTTGCTGAAATTCAATAGAACACACTTGATTTTGGTTTATAAAAATCTACATACTTTCAAAAGCAACAACTACTGGAGCGTTCCGAAAATTTACTGCTGTTTTAAATTTATAACTTCATTCACTTATTTCAAAACGACTAGACAGTGGCAAGCGGTCATTAGCTGATCCATCCACTCATTTAAAATTCCTATAAAAGTAAACTTCATACCCATCTACCGAGAGCTTTTGCCAGGGATCTTCATTCCCGCAATCCTCATCTTCGTTATAGTCACAAATCGAATATTTCACCTTATTTAATTTCGATAACATTGATTTAGTTAAATAAACAGACATTATAGTGATTTTATTCTAAATTATTACAGTACTAATTACGTTGATAATTCCAATAATGACACCTTTTAATAATCAAAAGGATATGGTAATCGCAGGTTTAGAGTTAAAAAATTTAATATACAAATTCATTATCAATATCTTATCCCTACTAATCCAAGTCTAATAATATTATAAATTAACCATCGGTAAATGTTTATAAGCTCGTTCTCATTTTGTCAGTTTTGACAACATAGACAAAGAGTAAGAAAAAATATCTTTGACATTAATTAATAGAAATTATTGCAATTGCTAAAATCGAATCGAATGTTTTCTATCTATAATTAAATTCTTTCAATTTTTAGCTTTTATAATCATGCACTTTTAACGATGCCTTATCCTAAGTATTTTTATTCCAATTGACCATTTTGACTTGAATATGCAAAAAGTAATATGTTCCTTGACATGTGTGAACGTGCGGGCGAAATACCAAAAATCAAGCAAAAAAACGAAGTGGGAAAGCAATACCACTATTGTTTGCATATCAAGTAAGTTTCTTTTTGTTCTCTTCCTTTGATGGTAAGGTGTGAACAGACACGCAACCCCAAACTTTCTTACCGTATGTGGCCTTGTAATGCTTGTCAGAAATAACTAGTTTAAAATATTTTGCTAGGTTATTTGAGTCAGAAACACGGTTTTTTTAACATATCAACACGGTAATTTCAATATTACATTCTGGTAACACTGGTTGTGGCAATGTTTGACAATAATCTTTAACTTTGAATGACAACATCTTAGTGACGAATGAATGCATATCCTTATATTTTAGTTAGGTATTTTTTTTAAATGTAATACAAATACTACTAATACACATTATAAATTTTCCACCGTACATAATAAAATGACGTCTTTACTCATTTTAAAATCCATGCTACTCGCAAGTTTTATGCGAAAAAGTAAAAATAATAAATTACTGAAAAAGAATAAAACGTAAGTTTGTACATTTTAAATACTTTATTCTAAGTTTTATATATTCTGGTAAAAAATATCTCCAAAACTTCCTGAGAGTTATGTACTAAATGGTTTTTTTTTAATAATAATAACAGATTTTTGTCTGTTATACCTATATTTTATACCAATATTTTACTGTGTAATATGGATGTGTGATTGATTATAAAATATAAATGTTTGAAGAAAAACCATTTTTCTTGATATGAAAACTGCATTTCCCTAAATTAGGAAACGTTAAAGGATTTGCCCTATGCATGTTTAAATGTTGTATGCATTCACACATGCGCCATAACGCAGCCTGGAAGATATTATTAACATATCACCTTCCATGGAAGCTTTTAACATGCATCATGGTGATGACAATAGTTGGGAGCCCAAGTAAGTCCAAGGATTGAACTCAAGCCTACTGGTAGTATGATTTTTTTTCAATTCTCACATACAAAGTAGTGACTACTAAAAAACTTGTACCCGAAAAAAAAACCACTTTCTGTCACCTCTGGATCAAAAAGTAAGCAAATGATATTACTGTCTACCCTGGATGGGTTAAATCAACATTAGAAATTATTCCTGTATAGTTTTCAAATACATATCTCATTCTTTTATTTAATCACCTTTTAATTACAGCGTACTGATGAAAATAAGATTGAAAACATGTAGAATATGTAATATAGAGAAAGGACATATACCTATATTTAATAATGCAGCACAGCCAAATATTTCTGAAGACATTAAAAACTTTTCTGGCATAACAGTAAGTATCAATAATTGTTCAGTTGATTTTATATATAAATTCCGAATGGTATATACTTTTGTGATAAAAAAGGTTTTATTTTTAAATAATTTAAAAAAATTTAATTTTTTTATTTAAATTAAAATATTTCAGTTAAAAACAAAATAATAAAAAGTGCAAATGCTGACCCTCTTTCTTAGCAAAACCAAAAGATATTGGGGTTACCTATTGTTGTGTTCACAATGACTTTCATGTACTACAGCATCTATCTGATTTTATTCCTATATCACTATCAGTTATGTGATCTAACTATTCACTTTTTATAACTGTGTTTACAATATTTTTGTAGAATTTAAACATCATCAGCAGTACTCAATAATTTACTTCATGGAATCATTATTTACTATTGTTTACGAACTCAAATTGATTATTTTTTTTAGTTAAACCAAGATGATAATTTACCCAAACACATGTGCCAAGGCTGCATGGATCTGCTGAATGGTTGTATTTTGTTCCGTGATATGTGTCAAAAGAGCAATAGGTTATTAGTAGAACTCTCAATTAAGAAAGGTAAGAAAGGAAAGCAAAGCATTGTCATATTTTAAAGGTAAGTCTAAACTGAAATAGACAACCGCATGAGCTGGAGGCTACATATATTTTATCTGAGTCTTGAAACCATTATTCTTATTGAATAGCCATAAAAAAAATGTATAATTTCAGACATGCAGTTGAATTTAGTTATTCTTAATCATTATTGTTGATATGGTAAAAAAGCAAGTAAGATTCATTTACTTTAATTACTATAAAACCTAGAATCATCATTCACTATTATTTTGCAAAAATATTTTACCTACTTTGTTACAGAATATAATAGTCACAATAATGACAACAATCACTTGCACCACAGTGAAGATTCCTGTAATATGCCATCGCCAGTATTTTCTGATAATTCAGAAAATAGGGGCTGTTCAACATGTAGCAAAGAGTTTAATGATATGGTCAGTCTCAAATTGCTTAATAATTAATTTATATTTTCATAATCAAAAGTAAATGGTATTTAAATTATCAGTTGCTTAATGTAGTGGCTGGGGTTAAGATATTTCCGACATCCATGTGGCACAAGCCTGGCACACCTCTTTTATTTATTCTACATCCATACATCTATGCATACATGCTTGTCGGGTAAAGGTACTCAAAATACCAAATAGTAATTTTTAGTTATGTAGGGAAACATGGTAAAAAGATTAATTATCCTTCATTAAAATTATTGTGTTAGTAAAATTAACAGATTGTTAATAAACACACCAAGTCAGTCTTCACAATTAAGCATTTCTTTAAAGCCCACTTTAGGACATAGCATTCTTAATTAATTTTTAGCTCATGAAATGCTTCCGAGGGTCATTGTGTTAAACAAGGCTAATCATATGTTTACATAAAAAGAAAAAAGTAAGGATCTATAAGTTCTAAACTGATCTTCCAACATGAAGTAAAATCCAAATCTATAAGAGGAAAGATTTATTTGTTTGTAACAAGTAAACTCTAACTGTCATGTGTGATTTCAATAATTATTTAATCAGAAATATAAGGCTATTTTTATTATTGTAAAACTTTGATTGTATGACGCTAGGCTCACTTTTAATCACATTTTGCTTGATGACATGTGGAATTCTATGAGATATCTATTTATATCATTAGCGACAAATGGGGCAAACACGTATTTTAAATAAACCATTCCTTGTGATGTTACCAATTATTCTAATTCAGATGAGATAATAGTCTCTCCCGGTGGCCCTTCCGATCATCCCCTGAATATTAGCCCAGATAGTTCCTGGAGTACTTATTTTAAAGATAATGAGGTATTACTACAAATTGATAAAGATGTCAAGAGGTTATGTCCTGATATCTCCTTCTTTCAATCGGCAACGGAATTTCCTTGTTTAGAGATTGTAAACAGTAATGGAGTAAAACGATTGCATAAACGCGTGGAACAATCCGTTTTAAAATATTCTACCTTAGAGAGACGTGGCCTTGGCGTTGCAAAGCTTAGCAATGAAATACGTCGTGCAGAAAGTATTACGACCGGTGACTATGCACATTTGAACGAAGGCTGCGAGGCGCATTGGGAGGTCGTGGAGAGGATGTTATTCTTGTATGCCAAGCTGAATCCTGGACAAGGTTATGTCCAAGGAATGAACGAAATTATCGGCCCAATATATCATACATTTGCTATTGATGCAAACAAGGAATACCGTGAACATGCCGAGGCTGATTGTTTCTTCTGTTTCACAAATCTCATGGCGGAAATTCGAGATTTTTTCATACGGACATTGGACGAAGCGGAGAGCGGTATAAATTATATGATGAGCAAATTGAGCGATTGCGTGAAGAGGAACGACCGCGCTGTTTGGGATCGTATGGAGAGACAGGAACTGCGCCCGCAGTACTACAGCTTCAGATGGTTGACTTTATTATTGTCGCAAGAATTTTCCTTGCCGGACGTCGAAAGATTTTGGGACTCTTTGTTTGCAGACCCGCATAGATTTAATTTTCTTATAAACATTTGCTGTGCCATGATATTGTTAGTGCGAGATGATCTACTGAGCGGTGATTTTGCGTTGAATGTAAAGTTACTGCAACATTTTCCACCCATGGACGTGTCCTTGATATTAAATAAAGCTGTGGAAATTTCCACAAAGTAATCTTTAAAATCTGTAATCGTTTAAACTTACGTTTTCAGTCGAATTTTGCATGTTTGTGATATCTGAATTAAGTTTTTTTATGTTCATTTAATTACAAACATTAAGAAAGTATATACTAAATAAAAAAAAGCTTTGGAAAACATATATTTGATGAACAAAATTTCATATGGAAAGTCATGGGCATTTTAGTAACATTCCATATTTTCGTATTTTTAAAAATTGTTGACGATTTTGCTTATATATTATAAAACAATAATATTTTATGAAATATTAATTGTAACCTAAATCTATTATATATTTATATGATAATAATTTGTCCTCAATGAATAAAATAGTACATGTATGGATTAACTCTTACTAACTTAAAGCTTATAAGATATATACACATCGTTTAAAATATCCGATTTTTAGGATATATTCCTTAACTACAAAAAAAAACTGTATTGGACTGATTAAAATATTATGACCTTTTTTACATAAATGTTTTAATAAATATCTGCATATTGACTATTATGTTTAAACTTGTTTTATTTGTAACTTTACCCCTCCTTGTAAATATCGAGGAAAATTCAATATATAGAAAAAACTTTGTTTCGCCTTAGAATGAATTTATTTTGCGTAACCCTATTAGCTGTACTAATTTTGTATTTACAATTGCTTGGATCTTGGGCGGTAATTACTAATTGCTGGTTGCTCTCGAGTCGATTCTCTTCATTCGCTTAGACGACGATACGACATTTTTCGTTTTGTTGTACAAACTAAGATGTATAATTATATTTCCCTTTGTAGTTTCTTACATTTCGTTAGAGATAGTCGCAAACGAAAAATGTATGAAAAATTTCTTTATTTTTTTTTATCTATTATTCAATTTTTTTTATTAGTTATTCTGCTATTCAGGGCGGAAACAAAACAAAAAAATCTGTGCAGCCGTCCTTGAGTTATAAATGGTTTAACTAACGCGAATTTGTTTTATATCCTTCTTTCCTTTAAGCCAACAGTCGTCCACTGCTGGACGTAACTTGTTTTATATGTAGACTATATTATATAGGCGATTATTACTAAGCTTACATCAAAATGACACCATTCTTCATACGACACGGCTATTAATGAGCTCTATCTGTCACTGATAAATGTATATAGTTAAATTAAACATATACTTTGTTATGGTTATGCAACATTATTCACTTTATTGACAAATTAATGCAAAGCTACTACCGTAATCGAAGAGCATGTATGCGTAGTTTAATGGTGTGCCAGGATTATGCCAAATTGAAATCCTAGATATCTGCCTACCCCTTTGGGTTAAATGCGTGTTGTTTATTTATAATTGTCATTGTCTTAGCTACTTAAAATAGACGTATGTACCAGTTTACCCGAATAAAACAGGCAATTTTAATCAACAATCTATTGGATGGATTTCTATGTTGGAAAACTCCAATAATTGGGCCAATTTTCTATGAGAACCTCAATGTCCACTTTGTACTTTTCTAAGGTGGACTAAAATTAGTGGTCCTACTAAAAACTAAGCAAGTTTCCTTTCGGTTCACCTATGTGAACGGTGAACGTACCTTCATAGTAACTAGTGTTAATATAAGCTGTCGCAAAATTGTGAACTGAACGAACCATTAGGAATTAAACAATATTTTTCTCGATAGTTGTTAATCAACGTCAATCTGTGAACTAATAGTTTATAATCTATATGCCTTGCGTTATCACGGCACAGTCCATATAGTAAAAGGTTAGAAGGGAATTTATAATAAAATTATAGGTTGGATTTGTTGAGTTTTTTAAGATAATATCTTTAAAAAAGTTTATATTTATAGATTTAATTTATTTATTCAAAGAAAAAATGTTTAGTTCAGTTCACACTTTTCAGTCAGTTTATAATATCGCTAGTGAAGTTAAAAACTAACGATGTTTACAATTCTACGGTGACGTTATATAAATGAAACAAAGCAATTCGCCTTTAAAAGATTTAATATAAATAATAATTAAAATGTAATCGATTTGTACATACTCATTGATTGATAATAAAAATAATAGAAAGTAAATATTTTTTATACAAATATAATGTCATTTTATTTATTTTAATACAAATACAGCTAAATACACTGTGAAATGTTTAAAATGATTATACATATATTCCTTCAACAAAAGTCAATGTGATAAAATAATATTTTATTTTATTCCTTTTCAATTTTGATTGTTGCAAACATATTGTATGAAAAGAACCTTAATGACAGGATTTTACATGCAAATAAAAAACTTAATTAAGGAACATACAAACATGGCAATTTGATACAACAGTGGTATTGGGAGCCAGTGGCTATGTTAAAGTAAACAATGCACGTCATCATTACAATCACAATATCGCTTACATCTAACACTCCCAGAGAGGATCCCATGGCTTAAAATAACACCGAGCTGAAATAAAAAAGGCGGCTAGTCATAGTACTTCGGCCACAATGGCCAACAAAATTATTTTAAAAGAATCTTCTTAAGTATAATTTCCCAATAAAACCTTGAGATACCTCTACAATTGCAATTTACTCATCATTTTTTTAACAATTATATTTAATGAAAATTAAAACATTTTGATGTGTTACAACGTTTATTATCTGTACATTTAAATACCTTGAATTGACATTGAATAATGAAATAATATCCTGTGTAATAACCATAATTACCTACATCAAAGCACCGTTATTAAAAAAAAAATGGCAAATATATAAATGCTGACAGTGTTAAATCTTCCATTTATACAAGATACATAGGAATTAATATTAATATGACCATACTTTTGTGCCCAACATACACACAACTATACTCTGTCCATTTCACCACAAGACTTTATTTGAAAAAATAATCTTACGAGTTGATTTAAAAAGAACTGTATACTGTGAAACAATATAAAAACAAAATCGCATCTTTGTGTAGTAATATTGTTTTAAAAGTTTAATTTTCTCTACTCGAAACTTGATCGTAAACCAATCTTTTTGAGAATTAAAAATGTCGAGTTTCTGGAATATTTAGTTATTTTATTAATGCATTTGGTTTTATACTTTTTCGCGAGTTAGACGATTCGTTGGAGTAATTCGAAAATATTTTTCATATAATTAAAACCAATGTGAAATGCAAGTAGTAATGTTAGGTAGACAATTGTTTTTTCTAATAAAATTATAAATAAGTCCCATGCAAAATGTACAGAATATTATAATAATACCATGGTGTTCAAATATAAAAATTAAAGAGCCAAGCTTTAATGAGCACTTGTTAAGTGCTAGCTATAAAAATTGTGGTTCATTGTAAGGTAGATATTGAAAAGAAAAACTGAGTTGATTTTGAATGTTTACTGAATGATTTTTGCAATAAGAAGACGTTATTTGATAGGTTATTTATACACTGACATTACATCATACAACAGTTACAAGAAATGTCTAAATCTAGTGCAAAATATCTATTACATCTGTTGCTAAATTTTACTGGAGATAAAATATTTAGAAATATATATTTTAGACTAATCCATACTGAAGCATCAAAACGCAGGTAATGAATTTCAGTTTTTCTAATCTAATATACAACAGGAGCAATGTACACTTGAAACTACTTTTACGGGTCTAAAATTATTTTTAATTTGATTTTTAGTAGCTGTGCAAGAGCATACGCCCGCCCGTGCAGAAACATCATTCTCGCATTCCTCAATTGTTTGGAACCGTTTTCGTTTAATTGATATCCATCGAAAACTATAAAAACCAAAACAAAAAAGGGAAAATAATTTAATAACCATAAACATCAATAACAAAGACAAAATAATTCTGAATCTAAATTAATAAAAAAAACGTTTCTAATTACCTGTCTACCTAAAACACTATTCCGTTTATAGGGGCACATCTAAACTTGCTTATTTTATTAATGAAGTTTATTACATTAAATTGAAACATAGGATGGTTTAATTTCGTAGCTGGGTGTTAATTTTTAAATTAAACCTATTCCCCGATTTATACGCTATTTAATTAAAAGATTATTAACCAATTAAAAAAAAACATAATTTGTTTACAGAGAAAGAAACAACTAACCGTTGCAAAAATAATGTTGAAGCAAAGTCTATAATTAAATTAAAAACTTAAATTAAGGAAAAATCGAAAATCGTTCTTATTTTCTAAAAATACAAAATTTAATTACTTATTATAAAGGAGAAGTCACAGATGTAACAAAAGTTTTTACATACAATCTGTTACAATTCACATTTCTCTGTTGCAATTTAACAAAAAAACTGATTAAGTTTTGTTATATTTATAGGTGAGAATTGCGTTTTCTACTGTATTATTATATTTATGTAATCGGTCTTAATAAAATAAAGAAAAACTTAAATACTCACAAAAAACAAATTGTCTTCAGTATAAATCAGGGAATTAGTCAATCAACATTGTCAGGCTTATTTAAGGTTTCTGAAAGAAAACTTATCATATTACGCCTGCAAGTTTCCGTATTGTAAATTGACCATATACATAAAATTACTTTTTCTTCGACATTGTTACATACTTTGTTTAATGATTTCTCCGCAAGCATTTAAGATTTATTTTTAATTTAAGAACGTTATTTTAGCTAAAAGGTCGATATTTACGTACTACATTTTAAAAATATAAAGTGACGTAGCTTTTATAGTACCCAACATTGTTAGACTTACCATGATTACAATATTACCTCGATCAATCACCCCCGTCCTTGCCACATACGACAAAGAAACACTACAAATGAGGATCACATATGAAAACAATAAAAAAGCTACAATATATAAAACGTTAATTGATCCATGGAGATGATCATGCCATATATAAAAGAAAAGTTGTGTACATTCTATTGGACGCAAGCGTGAAGTCACGTTAAAAAGGTTATACATAGGCACTCTAAATGATATACATACACTATGTATCTTAATTAGTAGGGTTACCCTCTAATGTTAGCCGATAACATCACAACAATGATGAATTCTAGAACTAGTAAAACATCGATTTTATTATAGTTGAATATATCTTGTGTAATATTTATGATAGGTATGTCTTTCATCAAGATATCTTTTAGGTATCTAATAGTATATTTGCAGAACAAATTTATAGACTTAGCTGCCACAGAATTCTGTTTGATTACAATATGTCAACATCAAAGCCATCTAAAGGTCAAATTGAATTTAAAATGATAGTCACAATTCTATGTGTCAAACAGCTGATCTAACTTAATGGAATTTAAATTGTACCCCAAATTATCTATTCACAAAAATAGCGTCTACTTGGTATGGTTTAAAAGATAGCCAGTTCAATTGCTCTCAATCCTTTGCAACAAGAGAGTAGCCTTATTAAAATAACACGACAAAGCGACTTTAGTTCAAGCATCTATTTCAGTCATTAATATTCTTTTTCCAATACTTATAACTCAATCATTCTTCAAGATTGTAATACTTCCTTTTATAAATAAACATATAAAAATATACATTTAAATTATTATTAAACATTATTCAACACAGACTCAACTTAGCAACAGTTCTAAAATAAATTATTATGTTGATTTTTTAAATAAAATAAGATAATTTAACATGTCGCGATCATTTCGAAATGAGCAGAATTGGCATATTCACTTTAAAAGTTAGTGTAAATATGATTTATAATAATAATTTTTGTTTTTCTTCATCTTTTTACGCTACCAGTTCTCATCTCAATTAAGGATATTTGAGATTCTCTCTTTCGGAATGTTCACAAATCGACATTCCAAAAGACACATTTTAACAACACTATCCTCCTTCTCTGCTAAGACCTTTAGCATGCAACACCTTTTCCTCTTTCTTTGCGAAACTAGCTAAAATATATGAATTTATCACAAACTTGATGTAGGCGACACGCGCGCACTGTATACACACATACCCCTAATACATTACTCTATTTTTGTGCCATGTAAGTTTCTATTCAAATTACGCAATATAATGACTACTAGAGGATTTAGTAGACATATGATTCAGTTCATGTTTTTTAAATTGATAGTATGCATATTTCTAGTAAAAAAATATTGTAATTTCTGTAATTTAAAATAAGAGTGAACATTAATTTTACCCATACATACACCCAGGCATCTGTAATTAATTTGTAAAAGGAATATGTATGTAAAGAATGCGTTAGGCCGCAAATACTTAGTGAAGATAATTATCGTAATGTTGCGCCGCATGAAAATAGTTCAGGGCAGTAGATATAAACGATCCATCCCTAACATTTGTCATAATGTTCGAATTTGTAAATATTTATTGACCTGCTACATTCTCAAATTAACAAATGAAATAATCAAATCAACAAAAATATCAATGTATATGAGAGTAGAGGCCAGACTTTGTAATATGTTTTTAAATTGTAATATGAACACATATGCTTTTCCGATAGGTATACGATTCAATAAATACTTGCAGTTAAGAGAAATCGAAAATGAAATAGCACCGAGTAAACACCAAAGTGGGGGATATATGCTAGACGTATAAAGCAATGCGTGTTACCGGTGCGAGCGAGTGGGGCCAGTTTACTGAAGGACGCAGCACTTGCATTTGGGTTTCTTCTTGATGGTGACATGCTCCGGCTGCAGAGGCTCCTGTGGCGGCGAGCGCTGCACCTCCACTTGTCCCGGGCGAACCTCCGGCACCGCGGCCCCGTTCTTGGTGCCGTTCATAGCTTTCGGTGGACTCTGTTGCTGCACGGGACTTGCCACTTTCGTTTGAGGAGAAGATGGCGGACTAGCCTGTTAAACATGTTTGAAATGTCAGATAAACTTTCAATGCTAGACTGAAATCTCTAGAATTTTTATCTTTGAAAAAAATCTTTGCTTAGATGACACCTTGGTCGGTATTATTGACGCCTAAGCATGTTATTATTTCGTTGTGACTTGAAGGTTACAATAACTTTGTGAATTTATTACATGTATCTTTTATTATTTGACCCCCATGACAGCAAAGACAAATAATGCTATTAGATACTACTTAAAATAAAAGTAACAAATTAAGAATAATTAAAACAAAGTTTTGAGTCAACTAATCCTTGTAGAAACAACTGGGTTATCTAGTTTTCGTTTTGAGCAAATATTAAAATAGGCCACTTGCAATGAGGCTAAATTAAATACACCTCACGGAAAAATGGGCCTTAATTAAATACATCTCAGTGAACAGCTTTTTTTTCCTACGATGTTTCGTTTTAAAACAAATACAGAGTTCCTGTTACATTCTGATCGCGATATTTGTGGTGTTATAAAGTATTATGCATAGCTTACATTGACATTATTTGCATGCACTTTTTCCTCCTCGTCACTAATAGGCAACTGGGGTTCAGCAGTAGGTGTCGGTGTGATAGGCTTGCCGCCTTTTATCAGGGACACAATCTCATCAGCCTCGCGGCTCAGGTCGCCGTCCGGACGGAAGGGATTATCCCAGCCGCTTTCAGTGCTGTAAGATAACATGAATTAAAGCATATAA
Source organism: Papilio slateri (assembly GCA_018246275.1). Classification (NCBI taxonomy): domain Eukaryota; kingdom Metazoa; phylum Arthropoda; class Insecta; order Lepidoptera; family Papilionidae; genus Papilio; species Papilio slateri. The sequence goes on from DWTW01000307.1 coordinate 14,341, forward strand.
ATCAACATCATAATATTTCTGAAATTCTTATCTATACATATAATAAAACTTCCCTCGTCTCCCCAAACGAGATTAACACTTCTTAACTGATTCTCAGACGGTTTTCACTAATAGATGGAGTGACTCTTGAGGAAGATTTTTTGTAAATTGTCTGAAATTTGACTTTGATTGTTGAAAACAACATTATATGAGGGTACAAAATTACGACAGAAAACCGTGCGAAGCCGGTGCGGGTCGCTAGTAATGAATTAACTCGTGCTTAACGATACTACAACTCCACCCGACTTTAAGTGGCACTGTAATTGAAAAATTGTATGTACTAGCTTAGTATTAGACTATTTACTATTCGCTTGTATCCATGTCATAACACATAATAGATATACTGACGCCGACTAATTGTCCCAAACCTTTGTTGTACCCCCAAAAAAATAGAATTAAAATAACTTCCTTCTAACTCATATATACTCAATATATCTACAACAAAATGGATGAAGCAGAGTCTTATTACTTGATGACATCACCATATATAAGTTCAGATAGTCATGTAAACTGTAAATGTTTTTGTGAATCGTAAAATTATGTGATCTTTTTCAAAAGACGGAAATATTTGAGTCTGCTCTAGCTGTGAAATGATAATCATTCTATACCAAATTTGAGAATACATTGGTGAAAAATGAATAACAATTATATATCTGTCTACCCCATTTAAAAAGTCGTGACGAAAAAGAAACTCTCGCAAGATATTATTAAAATGAATTGCGTAACAACATTTAAAAAGGAGTCTGACTACAAGATTACATAATATTATCCTTTGAAGCAGTACCAATTAAATGATGTAACAGTGACAGAACTTCAGAGTTAATCAGTACAATTACTTCCCTTCTTACGAATTGAATAACTACGCACATATGGACATTTATCAAGGTCATCATTTAAATAGCATTTGCGACTTAACAATGCCTTGTTTAAATTTTCCTTGCATCTTGCATTGTGTGAATTGACAATCTAAGTGGAGTCAGTCATTAGTTCTTTAATTAAATACAACTGATTTGAAAATATGAAATTATGTATAGTTATACAGAATAGAAAATTGAGTATTACAAAAAAAATGACCTTTTTAACAACTTTTATATTTGAAAGCATTCACACAAATATTACCATATCAAGTTCATTCAGCCGCAAATGTAACAGAAGCACATCACATGTAACGAAAACAGATGAGATAAAAAAAAACATTTATCATTCTTGTATAACATCAACCAATTTGGCCTTGAATGAAAATCGATGAATTTGCAAGGCTATGTGAAATAATATTAAATATCAACTTATGCATGTTTGCAATTTGAAACCTGACAACTATTAAATTACAAACAAATAATTAAATATGTTTTATATTATATAATAAACCGTTTTTCCGACGGTTAATTAACTATTTGTAATTTATTTTTAATCGCATTAGTAATTTCAATTAGTTTTGTTAGTTACACTAAAAATGTTTGTTACTACATTTAATCCAATATTTGTGTTAAATAATGACAAGGTCACATTACATAGCATCCTAATGGCAATAGTCAAAGCATCACAATGTAACTGGGTGGGTTTCGGTCAAACATTGTTGTAAAAATGAAGCCATAAACTACTAAAGTGCTCCAAATTAAATTCATTTTGGATGTCGTCATTCACTCAATTTGTACAGAGAAAAATTGCATCACAATTTATTTGTAATGAAATGAATTGAATGTTCCCCACCAATACACAATCATGTATGACATTGTTATCATTTTAAGGTGAACTATGTATTTTGCTAACTCTAAGTCATATCCAATCGTAGAGTATATAGATTACAATCACTTCGGTGATATGGTTCCATTACATAAGAAGTGCAGTGAAGTACTTGTACTCTATCATTCACATTTATCAGATCTCAATAATACTCATTTGTATTTGTAAATGATAAAACTAACAATTCTCAAATCAATTGAAACAAGTTTTCAGTACCTTGAATACAGTTTATTAATCCAATTATATCATTACTAAATTAGTTCACTAGCGACATTAGGAACAATGGAAGAATTAGAAGACATTAAGGTCATTAGTTCAATTGGAACTTACCTGATTTGCCTGTTGTACACAGTATAATCACCCATGTCGGAGTTGGCTGCAGTTGATAGTAAGGTGGCGTAGAGAATGTGTGAATCTGGGTCCGTCGCTTGCGGCGGCGGCGAGAGACACTGCGGCCTTGCTCCTTGGTAAAATGACACACGCACTTTCGAACGCTCAGACCTGTAAACAATAAATAATTTTGTAATGTTTTTACTAAATGAAATACAAATGTAGAACTATCGGTATAATATTGTATCAGTAAGTTTTTTTACACATTAAATAAAAATTTAGGCAAATTAAAAGATTACACTATAAATTGTCATAGCAATTTAAATAATACTCTAAAACTAAAACGCACAGCATATAAGAAGACATTTACGGTATAAATTGTTACACATATTAACTTCAGTTTGTTCCATTAAAACTGTGGATCTTTTACTAGCTGATGACTATATGTAACACCCACACATTTGCATTCTCTCATACATGGAAAATGTTGTAGCTTTAATATTTTTTTGATTTAATATACTGCTTTGTTGTTAACATTTATTTGACTTGATCTAAATGGACATTTTGAACATTTCTAAAAATATTTAAGTTACAAAAGATAAACAAAAACGATCATGACCATGCTATGAATTAGTACATAGAGGTTCCAGATCCTCACTTGGCATAGTCCTAAAAAGTATATCACATTTTCACCAGCCACACATCGGAGCATACATTTTCATTGTGTCGGTCACATTCATTACAATTAATATTATTTAGTATGTGTCTTATTCATATTCAACAAATGGTGTCCTACTGACAGTGGGACTAATTTTCCAAACATAATTCTTTTGTATGTCTTTAACATTTATTCTTTCCCGTACAAATCATCAAACAAGCAAACTAAATCTACTTATAGTTTTGAATTTTGTAATATTGAGCTCCTAAAATCTAAATCCTAGTATGGTATATTATATATATAATACTGTATACAAGATAAATTATGACAAAATATTTCTGACTCGCAAAAAAGAAAGCTCAGCGTAATAAAGAATTTGTGTATAACAAAGCTTAGCAAGACCTTTATCTCAGTAATTATAAACTAAAATTGATGGGAGCCCTAATTATTATTAATATATAATAAATC